>PVJD01009231.1:0-64941 GCA_004026545.1 Mormoops blainvillei | reverse complement strand
TGGGGGGAGGGGGGAGGGGGAGAGAGGGAAGGGGGGGAGAGAGAGAAAGAGAGAGAGAGAGAGAGAGAGAGATTGAGATGTGTTGTTCCACTTATTTATGCATTCATTGGTTGATTCTTGTATGTGCCCTCACTGGAATTAAATCCACAACCTTATCCTTTTTACCACAACTTCCTTTATACCAACACTACTCTAGTAAACATACTAAATTCTGAAAAACATATATTTAAAATATAATACCAGGGAATTTTTTCAGTATCCTTAAATATCTAGTTAAAATTTTAGAATGTCAGTATTACTCTTCCATGGGTTGTTCAAACTGTGGTGGTAAAGTTTAAGTAACTTTATAAAATGTTGACATGTGACAAAAAAAAATTAACTAGGTCTCTCTTTGTTCCCCTTCATTTAAAGGAAGTTTTTCCTCTCTTGAATACTAAACATACTGGCCACCATTCAATAATATCATTATTTGGGAAAATAAAACTTTTAAATTATATCTTTGCCTCAAAATACTGTATAGCCTCTAATTTACTAAGTGTAACAATAATGGTTTCTAAGGTCTACTAGTCAATGTCTTAAAAACTCATAGCTTTGCAGTATATTTAAACCTTTTCCTAATAATTTTTATTATATTTTTCCATTACCATTAATCCCCCTTATATCCTCTCCACCTCCACTCCCCTTCCCCCGACCCACCCTTCAATCACCTCACTGCTGTCCACGTCCATGAGTTCTTTTTTCTTTTTTGCTCGATCCCTCCACTCCTCAATCTCCTCCAACCTGTTAGCCTGCTATGAATCTGTCACTATGTTGCCTGTTAGTTCTTTTTGTTCATTAGATTCCACACAGCAGTGAAGTCATATGATATTTGTCTTTCTCTAACAGGCTTATTTCACTTAGCATAATGTTCTCCCGGTCCATCCATGCTGTCATAAAGGGTAAAATTTTCTTCTTTTTTATGGTTGAGTAGTATTCCATTGTGTAAATGGACCAACAGATTACAACTAGTGAAACTGAAGCAGTAATCAAAAAACTCCAAACAAACAAAAGCCCTGGACTGAATGGCTTCGCAGGTAAATTTTACCAAACATCCTGCGAACTAATATCTCTACGTCTCAAACTATTCCAAAAAACTCAAGAGGAGGGAAGATTCCCAAGCTCATTTTATGAGGCCAGCATTATCCCAATTACAAAACCAGACAAACACACTACAAAGAAAGAAAATGATAGGTCAATATCCCTGATGAACACAGATGCTAAAAACCTCAACAAAATATTAGCAAACCAAATACAGCAATACATTAAAAAGACCATACATCATGATCAAGTGGGATTTATTCTGGGGATGCAAAGTTGGTACAATATCTGCAAATCAATAAATGGGGTACACCATATAAACAAAATGAAGGATAAAAACCATATGATCACATCAACAGATGTAGAAAAAAACACTAGATAAAATCCAGCACACATTTATGATGAAAACTCACAGCAAAATGGGAATAGAGGGAACATATTTAAACATAATAAAGCCCATATATGACAAACCCACTGTCAACATCGTATTCAATGGGCTAAAACTACAAGCATTCCCACTAAGATTGGGAACAAGACAGGGATGTCCACCTTCAGCTCTCTTATTCAACATAGCACTGGGAGTCCTAACCATAGCAACAGACAAGAAGAAATGAAAGGCATCCAAATTGGAAAGGAAGAAGTAAACCTGTCTTTATTTACAGATGACATGATACCGTACATAGAGAACTAAAGATTCCACCAAGACACCACTAGAACTGGTAAATGAATTCGGTAAAGGAGTGGAATAGAAAATTAATATCCAGGAATCACTTGCATTTTTTTATGTCAACAATGAACTATCAGAAAAGGAAATTAAGAAAACAATCCCATTCACAATTGTTTCAAAAAGAATAAACCTCTTTTTGGCAGAAGGATCTAGGTAAGTTAATAGCACAGACAGCCCTTTGGGAGCTATTCTCTATTAACAGCATCTTGATGGCTGCCAAGCACAGTTCACCTGCACTGTATCACTGGTGCTGGGGACGGGTTAGCATTTAATTTATATCATTCCTGGAAGAGATCTCTTATACTACATCACTTCTCAGTGAATCTCTATCCAAACTCCATAAAGGTGCTGTTCAGTGGTTAACATTACGATGGTTTCCAATAGGTTGTTAAGCTCTCTAACAGTGAAAACAGTGGTGAGAAATGACCTATTCAAGGAGAATGTGCAGAATGGTCTACCAAAATATTGTTGGCAGTACTGGAATTCACATCTATCCCAGAATACAAGACATGTAAAACATTCTGTGCATCAATGAGTAAATTATTAAGTGTTTTCTGCCATTCTGAAGAAGAGGGAACATCACCAGCCTAAGGAATGATTCCTCCCCCTTACTTCCAAATTTCTTTTCTTGCCCCCTCCAAAACCCTTGGGAGAACTATTCACTTTAACTTGATCTTTTCATAAATATTACAATAGGAAGCAATTATACTCTACATATTATATAAGTGTTGGTGTCTCTTTTGGTCAGAGATACAAATATGAAAGAAGACGGTCCCTTAATCTTTGACAATCTGGAGAGAGGACACACAACTCCTGGTCTGCACATCTCTGGGCTGTGAGAGGTCCTACAGCACAGAAATGAATAGCAGGGGTCTGCCCTCCTGTGAGAGACATGAGGAGGCCTTTTGAAAAATTTTTCATTGTTTATTCTATTACAGCTGTCCCGATTTTTTCCCTTTTCCCCCCTCCACCCAGCCCACCCCTCTACCCCACAGTCAACCCCATCTCCTTTGCCCACGTCCATGGGCCATTCATACACGTTCTTTGACTAGTCCCTTCCCCTTCCTTCCATCATCCCCCTCTTTCTTCCTCCCCTCCTACAGCTCTCGGTCTGTTCCATGTTTCCATGTCTTTTGTTCTATTTTTAGGGGCCCTTTCTCATAAAATAAAAATAAATAAATCAATAAACACTGTAAGGAGTTTAAGGCATTAAACTGTAAATATAATAATCACACCAGGTAGACATATTAAACCATACTATATCATATGTGTAATAGGGATATTTCCTCTCTCTAATGTTTTGTAACTTCTTCCAGGCATCTCATAAAGTATTTTGTAAAAATTCTAAATGTTCTGAAATATCTTAAACTCATTAGATATCTAGATATCTTCACTCTATCTCTGTTCATGTGTATTATCCACATTATTTCTGATTTTATTTGTTACTACTAAGCAGACAGAACTGCATATAAACTAGAACAATAGTGCTTGTTGGGAATTATAAATTAAGAATAGTGATGTAAAGTGAAGAAAAGTTTTAAGAATAAAGTTTGAGAGTCAAAGTGGCTTATTTTAATCAAAAGAAAGGTCACAGTAAAAGAAGTCATTACTGTTTATCGTAGATTAGTGATTAGAATTGTTTACTAAACAAATATAGCTCCATTTGGTCACAAATCAGTTGCCCATAAGAATGAGGAATGTTTCTCCTCTAGTGTAGTATAAAGAATTTATCCCTAGTTTGTTTGGACCAAAGCTATAGTTGTGCCACAAAGTTAAAAATAATTAACTTGTTTCCTTCATCAGTAGTCATGGAACACCTTAAATCATTCTTCAAACTTCTAACCTTATCTAAAATAAAGGTCTTCAATTTAGTTTATGTTTCTACCTGTTTAGGTAATTTGAAGAATGTAACTAATAACATGCTCTTGGATTAATGTGGAAAGGTGAAAAACTGACTTGTACTGATCTGTGAATTTTTTAAATAAATAAAACAACAACATATGCATTAGGGACATACACACTTTTAGAGAAAAAACAGTAAAAATAAATAATTAAAAATAAAGATTAAAATTACAACCTGAAATATTCCTTTCAGATAATATCAGGTAACTGTTATACTATAGTTTATTCATTTAACATTCAACAAATATTATTCAGTGTCTATTGTGCCAAGTATTAGTCAGGAAATAAGCTCCCATTATCAAAAGTTTAAATTCTAGTGGGAAGAAGCAAACATTTAAAGGATATACTGAGACTAGTACCATGTTATACAGCGCAGTAAGAAACATAACTTGGAATAAAGGGCTAGGAGGGGCAGGAGTTGGGGTGGGAGTGCTCTTTTAGAACGAGTTTCCAGGGAGGGTACCTCTAATGAGGTGTCAATTGCCAAGTGGACAGAGGTATCAGCTGTGGGCCAAGCTGATATATGAAGGAAGAGCATTCTAGGAGTAGGAAACTGAAGTGCCAAGGCCTTGTTTGGTGTGTTTGTGAACAGCAAAGGGACAAGTACGCCAGTCTCTCCTCATATGTATCCATCCAACACTATAGACACATACATACATCCATACACACATAGAGATACATAGATATAGAGTATATATGTATATGAGGTCTGTCCAGAAGATATCCCACCATGTGCTATGAAAAATAGAGACATTTACTGAAGAAGATACCAGATACAAGAAACACGGTACATAGAAAAATGACGACTCAGCCTCCTTCAAAGTAGGCACCTTGGGACCTCACATATTTCCAGTCTCCATTAGCTGCCCCATCATATTTTCCTGAATTTCATCGACAGTCTGAAATCTCTTCCCTTTCATAGGTAATTTCAGTTTTGGGAAAAACCAGAAATCATAGGGTTCCAAATCTGGGCTGTAGGGTGCCTGAGTCACCTGGGAGATTTGACATTTTGCAAAAAAACTCTTAACGAAACGTGATGCACGAGGGGATACCTTATCGTGATGAGGCTGTCAATCACCAGTTGCCTGTAGCTGTGGTCTTCTGAATCATCCAAATAGTTTTCATGGAAGAATGTTCAAGTTTAACTCAAAATTGGATGCAGATTCATTGCTCTACTTGCTTAGCCATTTTGAATGCAACAGCCACATAGTACACATGCTCACTCAACAGCATCTACTGCCCCCACTGACTAGTACAGTGAACTTGTCATTGTTCACACATTCACATTCCAGTCCACTCTTCTTGGCTGCCAGGTTACAGTGATGTGGCACAAACCATTCCCATTATACTAATAATGGCTGGATTTTTTCTGGACAGGCCTTGTATATACATATATAAAGAGTGTTTACATACATACATACTCATATATCTACATACATGTACATATAAGAGTTTTTATTTTGTTATTATAAAATACAACATTGCAATATCCCTAGGATTTAAAAATATGAAAGTAGGATTGCTCATGGCGAAATCATTTTAAATATTGATCGATGCTAATGAATTGCCTTCCAAAACAGGTTGTACCCATTTCCCAGCAGCAAAGGATGATGGCGGCTGTTTTCAAAATCCCCAACAATACTAGGTGTCATCGTCTTCTGAATTTTTATCAATCTGATAGTGAAAATGCTATTTCACTCACGTTATAGTTTATTTTCCTTAATGTACTTCTATGTTATTTGCAACATGCCTTAAGTGAATTTCATGTTTACGTATAATTTTTGTTGGGTTATGCTTCATTTGTTTTAAAAAATGCTTATTTGGTTGTTTTTGTTTTGACTCCCATGCTCTCATCTCAATCCTCTGATTTTAATCAATGTTAACAGCCAGGTGTGTATCTTTTCTCAGTTTTGTCCTTCTTCATACAAACATATGCAAGCCTATTTTCAAATATATATAATTGTATGATTTTCATTTATTTGAAAAGTCCAGAAAAGACAACTTAGCCTTTTATATATATACTTTTATATATACTTTCTAAATACCTTCTAAATGTACTTTTTATAAACACACACACATATATACACAGACTCACGTGATTTTTCATTTTTGCACACATCTTTGCATCTTAATTTTAGCACAGAAGAGCAAAACAACAAAACTCTAAACGCAAAACATAATTGGTAAACAAAACATAAATTAAGAAAAAATTTTATAATGCATTTAACAGATAAAATGTGAATATATTTAAAACAGAGTGCTTATAAGACAAATCAATAGAAAAATGACCAAAGGTTATTAATAAAGAATTCTCAGAAAATCAAATCCTGATGACCTAAAATACATAAGATAATGAGTGCATAAGCACAACAAAAGTCAAATGCAAAAAATTAATAAAAAATGTTAATTATATGCATTGCATTGACAGAAATAAAAAAAAGCATTAACATTTATCACTAGTGAATATGTGGGGAAATGTACTATTAAGCATTTTTGAGTTAAGATGTTTTTGGAAAGCAGTTCGGAAAACTATTTTTTGGAACTTTTTCCTAAGATATAAATCACTAGAAAGTAATATATGCACATGAATAATCAATGCAGTGTTGTTCTTAGCATGAAAAAAATTTTGAAACAGAATGTTGAATAAATTATGGTACGTATATTGAGTTTTACATATATATTTTATATTAAACCACATAACTAAATTTCTCATTTTCATTTTCATATACCATCTTAGCAGAAGGAAACCTCTTTACATTTTCCCCACTTTTATACAAGTTATTTTCTTTTCTTATTACATTCACCAAAATACCTCAATAAATCATATAATACTAATTATCTTAAGTTCTGATATTTAGTGGAATGATATTAATGTTTGATCTGTAAGGATAATAATTACTGTTAGTTTTTGGTAACTACATCTATTCATATACATTTAGGAGGCTTTATTATATGCCTAGCTTTCTTAGGGTTTAATTAGAAATGGCTGTCAGATTTAGCAAATCCTTTAATATGATTATATATTTTTCCCTTTTCTATTCCTATAGTAAGTGTTACATGATCATTTGGTTCAGTAAATCTTGGAGTGATTATTTCAGAATGGGTATGAAGAAGTGTTAGGTAGGATAGGCAGTAAACTGAGGCAGGGAGAAAGAGAGAGACGCGTCTCACCCACTAACTCAGCAGTCCTGAGCCCTGTCTGGTGGGGGGGCAGGGAGATCCGAACTTCAGAAGCAGGGATAGCACAGGGGGTGGGGCATTCTTGAGACTCTTTGCTGGGAAAGGGAACTTCTGTAGTAATCTCATTAACAAGACAAAGAGCCTTTACTAGCTGAAAAAGAAAGCTTTTGTAGCTGTCTGTTACTCCCAAGGTTAGGAAGGGAGAGAAGGAGGGGAAACCTAGGAGCTGATGAAGGTATGTAACCCCTGAACCCTAATAGTCAGTGCACTCAGATTAGCTGAGTGCCCACTTACAGACCAGGCCCAAGTGTATAGAACAAACTTGCTAACAACTTTATTTCTTCTACACATAGGGCATTAAGGCTAGTTACGTAGGACATTCTGACTAGCTGGGTGCCTGCCTATAATTTCATAAATAAATTTGCTATCGCATTTCCACTATATATGTTTGTCTCTTGCTTGAATTCGTCTCCTGCGAGCAAGGCAAGAACTGAGGAACAAGCTCAGGGTGGCGGTTCGGGCGGGGTGGGCAGGACCCTGACTTGGTCTTTCCCCAGTAACAGAAGGTAGACTATCTGAACGTTTTTATGTCTGAAAATGTTAACTTCCTCCTCACAATTAGTTACATATAAGCTTCCATATTCAGAATGTTTTTGTTTCAGGACATTGGAGATACTGTTCAATTAACTGACACTGTGTCAATAAGGCAGGCGACAGGTCAGGTGACAAAGTATGTAAACTTCGTTCCAATTCGTTCCATTGTACGCAAACTTTTTCCTCTTTTATGAATCCTTTTAGAATTTTTATATTTATATTTAGAGTAATAAAATTTCACCAACTGGTGTCTTTGTGTAAATCTTTTTCAGTTATTCAGTTTACTACCTGATATATATCCTTTCAACCTCAAGATCCAAGTCTCCCAAGAATTTAGTCATATTTTTCTATTTATGTTCTCCAGTTTCTTTTCTCTCATCTTCTAGAGCTCCTATTAATTGTAATTAGATTTTCTTGATTAATTATCTAAGACTAACTCTTCAACATACTTTCTATTTATCTTCTGTTCATTCAGTGAAATATTGTCTGTTTATCTCACAGATTCCTGATTTGGTCCTCAGCTCTGTCTGCTCTATTCATCAGTACTGTTAACTTTTAAAAACAGTTTTTGCAAATGTGTTGTATTTTCTATCCATTCTTATCCACTAATAGCCCTTTCCCATGGCAAAGTGTTTTTATTTAATGTATTGAAATCTCTCTTTGAGTTTTAGCAAATTTCATTTAATCATCGTCGTTCATTCTGCAGTGAATTTCTTCTGCCACTCTGCGGGTCAAGGGGCTATTCCCTAAGGTCCTCATCTTCTAAACAGGACAGTTTACCACGAGGTTCAGTGTAAGTGGGTGAATGCGTGGATTCCTCGCTTTGTTTTCACTGCTTGAGCGTGTAACAGATGTGGAGAGTGACAGTGACCACACACCTCTACCAAACACACACACACAAGATTTCTCAATTTTTACTGCCAAAACAAAGTTGGCTGTTCTTGGGTGGTGGAACTCTCGTGAATCCCCCTCAGACGTAAGCACTTCTCTTCTCCTACCAATGTCAAATTTCTAAACCAAGCTGCTTCGGGCTCTGCTTGCTTCCTAGGCCTTGACATCTATAAGGTCCTTTCTCAAATAAGTAATTACATTTTCTTAGAGTGCAGTCCTCAAGGACTCAATCGTTAGAGTGTTAGCCTGGGACTGGTCACCTGTGCTGCTGCCCTGTTTTTTGAAGTGTCCTTGTGTAGGTGTAGAGCTGCGAGGTGAGGAGAACTCAGCTGTCCTTGACATTATGAATGATTTTCTTGACTAAGTGCATTGGTAGTTTCCCTATTTTTATATGCATACTGGCTATCAATATGCGTAATTTACTCTCTTGCTTTTATTTTGGTAGTAATTTTCTATTGCTTGTACTTTGGGCTGGCATATTGCTTGCTTTTGTTAATTGAGTCTTCTGGGTTTTCTGTCTTCGGAGAATATCTAAAAAGTTATGGCCTGCTAATCACGCCTCTTCTTGCATTCTAGCTCTGTTTTCAATTTGTTTGTATTTTAATTTTTCTTGTATTTAAAGAAAATCTGCATAGCTAGGGAGACGTCACGGAAATATTATTAGAAATGCAGATTTCTAGGCTCCACCCCAAACTTACTATATTAAAATTTCTGGGGGTGGGGCCTAGAAATCAGCATTTACATCAGTCCCCCAAGTGATTTGTTTGCATTGGCTTAGATTTTGAAGTGCCCAGACTCTTCATAAAAGCCTTCTCCAAGTGAAGCTTGGATTAAGTCAAGCATGACCTTGAGTAATTGTGCTGTGTCTCAGTTTCTTCTTCTGTCATATGGAGATACTAATAAAGTGGCCTAAACAATTAAATAAGATACTCAGATATATAATGCACACACGAACACACACGCACATCAGAGAACACTGACTGTAACGATATTACGTGCTCGATAAACATTTGTTTCAAAAATGACTGCCTCCACAATCGGTGATATTTTCAAATGATATGTTTTGCATATTAACACCCATTATATTACTGCTATCACTAATGTTAATTTGATCACATTTAGGCCATCATCTTCCTATTTTATCTTCATAGAGAAACTGGGCCACCTTCCACTCTGCTCAGCATAGGAGGATTCTAACTACCTTGATTTTTGAGAATATAAAGATTGATGAATTTCTTGCTAATCATAGTATGTGTTATCAACAGATGTTGGGGATAGGTCTCTCTCCACTAGAAGAAAGCAACAGAGTGAAAAAGATATATTAAGAACACCATATGTAATTAATCAATGCCTGAGAAACCAAGTTTATCAATTCCTATTTCATTCTTAGAACACCCTCTCCTTTATAAATGTGTGCTTTCTAAGCCATCCAATTTCTTAAAAATAACAATGTGGAAATTTTCACATGAGAGGGTTCCTCAAGGTTATTTTTAATATTTTTTCAATTTTCTTGTTTTGAAAAGTCTGGTCTTATTTTTATCTATTAACATGGGCTTGTACATATTCTTTTCCAGTACTTAGTGTACTTTCCTCAGGAAATACCAACGTTTCAATCCTTTGTCCTTTTATACAATTTCCCAAGTAGTCTGTGGGACAGAATTTTGCCATTACAAGATAAATGGTATAAGATATGTGTTCCAGAATTCATCTGAAATGATGTATTTGTAAAAGAAAAAATAATAAACAAAATAATAAAAGCACTAATATAAAAATGTACAGTAAGAGAATCATGTTGATGCTGCTATAAGAGAATATGGTGGATCGAACTGCACAAAATCCCCCAAACAAATGTCTCTCAGAAGATTATCCATCATTCTGACCAACTTCCATAATCAGGCTCTACCTTGATATTTTACTTAAAAAATGAATGTGGATGGAGTATAGAGAATTTATGCTTAACTGCTATAGTAGCATTAATAAAATATTGACCTAAAATAATCAAACCTAACAACAAAAAAAAAGGAAAATATGCTTTTCTCTGGAAAATACAACCAGTATACAAAATAATAATATTAGAAAAAAACTGGGACTGGCACATAAAAGTAAATGTCATTCAAGCATATTAAATAATAAAGTTTCTGAACTAATCACCTAGCCAGAGAGTTTGGGCTAACACAAATAATCAACACATGCAGGGAAAAAAAAATTCAAAACACCCAGCAAGGTGAAAGAAAAAGAATAAAATTATTTTCTAGAATAACTTAAAATGATCTGAGGAATTCCTAATAATTATAATCAACTGACTGAAATAGCTTTTAATTCGAATTATTTTGCAAGACTCAAAATGACCTCCTCCTGAAATACTGTGGGTAGAAGAGAATATGTGTAAAGGAGAAACCACAGGAGAGTCATCTATTAGAATATCTGAACGGGGATCACGAACAACAATCTAGTGTGGTAGCGTGAGTGTCCAGGCTGCATTTTGCTTATTTCAATTCATGGATGTTTGTATATGGGTAGGCAGTCATAAATCAACGGTTGTATGCAGTTAGCATTTTACTACAGATGCTAGACGCTAACAGAGATGACTATCTACTTTTACCAGTTTGCAATGAGTAAAAAAGATACAGTTTCATCGATTTTAAGAGAAAAACAGTCAAATTAGTGTCCAAATGCATTAATGCCTGACTGCTCACCTAGCTCTTTCCATTCTACTTAAAACCCAAGTCTTAAGCACAAAGGGAAAAAAAGCATGAATAAAAGACTTATGGTCCTGGCTGGGGAGCTCAGTTGATTAGAGAATCGTCCCGAAACACCAACGTTGCAGGTTGGATCCAAGGTCAGGGCACATATGAGAATCAACCAAATAAAAGCATCAGTAAGTGGAACAACAAATGGATGTTTGCATATCTCTCTCTCTAAAAATAAAAATAAAAAAGGACTTATACTTGCATAGTTTTCCAATACCAGAAGTTTCTTACTATTTTTATTTATTCAATATCTCCAAGCAGTTGGTAATGTGTAATATGATTTCCATTTCTCAAGTAGACACCTAAGTCCAGAGAAACTGTGACTTTTTTCTAGGACGTAGGGCTGCAGCTCAAACCAAGACAACCCAACTCCCAGAGTGTCACAGTTATCATAACCCTGACTATGGTCATTTCTTACACCCAGTGAAAGTTATCTGCTCTATTACATGTGGAATTCATTGGTGATTTTGAACACAGATTCACATCTACTGAGGTAGCTATGGAATACTAGAATAATACTTCATAGATAGTACCTTATAAGGACGGGTCAACATAAACAGTTCTTTGACCACGTACGGACTTGCCACGGGTAAGTTTAACGTAAAGATCACTTGAGAGCAAGAAAGGTAAAGATCCACAGGCTTCCTGATGCCTAGACAGGTGAACAGGAGACGACGAAAGCCATTCTGGAGACATGTCAAGCATGGAGGAAACATCTATAAAATTTTTCAGTGCTAGTAATGAAATGGGAGTGATAATTATGCTAAGGTACAGATTAAAATGAGTTAATTTAATGTCATGAAACAAGCAGGAATTACCACAAGCCCCATGGGAATATCAAAGAGAGAACATTATACTCACAAAGGAAATAAGACTTCGATAACGTACATAGCACTAAGGCTACAGAAGAAAGGAATGCATTTACACACACATAAGTCTTATAATTAATATAATCTGGTCAGTTGGTTCTCTTCAAAATATTTAAGAAATAAGAATAATGATAGTGGTACTATGGAAAAATCATTTATTAAACTATTAATCTGTGATTTTTGTCCCTGGATTCTATGGCCATATTCAAATCAGGCTAACCATTTTCTATTTCCTTGTCTCAAATTTCTTTTTTTTGTGGGTGGGGGTAGGCAAAAAAGGACACTGTGGATTGTATGAGAGAAATTCTGGAAGATTCCCTAGTCTTCAAGAGGCTGGAGGCTGGCAGTGGTGGGTATAGCAGAGACTCAGGCAAGGCTACTTGGGAATGCCCTGGGCATGTGGTAAAACCCTTAAGGGGATGACTGCATATGGGTACAGGAATGCTGTGTAAGGGCAAATATAATTTTTTTTTTAATAAATAAAAAGAGGCTTATTTCTTCTTGTGAAAGTAAGGGAAGAGGCTCCTCCATCCCATTTTCTTAGAGCATTTACTTTGGAAAACTTGTAAGATCCTTCTCTGTTTGAAATGTATGTAAATATTTTTAAAAGCTACTTAGTAGGCCTCTTGCAGCTGTAAGGTCCAGAGATGTCTTTCCCAAGGACATGCAGCCATCACTCTGGAATGCAATCATCAAGGAAAACAGCACCCCTCTCTCAGTTTCTGCAGGAAGGTAGGAGGCTAACCTCTTCGGGTGCCTCCCTCCAAGTTGCAAAACTACCTCCCTGTCATAAAGTATGAGAAGTTCATTTTACCCTTGGACAAGGCCAATTAGCTAACCCTGATGGTCACCCATTTACCAGATGAATTTAGGAAGAACTGTGGGTGACAAATGGTGCCATCAAGTCCTCCTACTTGAGGACTAGTTACTGTTTATCTTGAGGGTGCAGGTTGTTTCTGCCTGGCTATATAAAAGGATGAGATTTCTTTCTGTCCTAAGAATCTTAGTGAATTGCCTGTAATGCACAGTACATTCTGGTTTAATGTTTACTCAATAACAAAACTGTTTTCTTTCTCATCTACCTTTGTGGAGAGGTTTTATAGGTTGAGAGGAGACTTTGGTTTATTTTATTTCCCTAAAAACTGGACCAAGGGCACAGAACGTCTGCTTCATCAAGACTGCCGTGCTCCACAGGTAGGGTAGAACTGCCCAACGGCCTCCGTGGTTGCTGATGTGGACCTGAAAACTGCAGAAGCCTTTATAATGCTTTGGTAGTGTATTCATACAAAAGGAGTACCTCTGGGAGTAAGACGGGTATAGTGTTAGGAGGGTTAAACCTCACTGATTACTCAGCCTAAATTCCTGCTGACCTCGTAAAATGAAATCTCACAGGACTGAGTTAATGAAAGTAAATTAAGATGACTCAAGTGATTTTACATATTCACTATACAGTTAACACTGCTACAAGTGAACAACAGAACACAGCTCAGCAGAATATTTGCATGTGACACAAATTTAGGGGAAAGAAAATCTTCACAGTGCGTATCGGTCTCAGCCTATGGCACAAAAGAATGCAGATCACAGTTGGGGAAGTGATTTTGAAGCTGTAAATTAAAAGTGGCCCAATATTTTTATTTTCTTTTTGTTAACAAGGGGCAAATATAAGGAATTAACATCAATAATACCCTCCATGATTACCAAAACATGGAAAAAGTAGTTCTGGTAACAAGGTATTAATACATCAGGGTGGATGCTTCCTCTCTGATAGAAGGAAAGTTGGCTGCAATACAAAGAAGCTTTGAAAAGGAATTTTGGATCTTCAGTCTCAAAATTATGCAAGTTGGAAAAGCAATCAGAATCGTGTTTTTAATAAATAGCAGAGTGCTGATTTTAGTAAGATGCTATATATGGATAAAACTTTGTTCTCAAAGAAAATAAGGGAATTAAGTAATTATATATTTTTTTAATATTTTCAACTACTGAAAAGCAAGAAAAGAGAAAAAGCAGTGAATTTATCACTTGTAGTTTTATAATACTCTGTAACTGTAAAAGGATTATTCTAAATGCACTGAGAACTCTTTCTCATCCTTTTTAACTTGCAATGCCATAATTTATCAATAATTTAAGAGTGAAAACCAGAGATATGCATTATAATGAGTATATTATAAAAATAGGTTTCTTTTTTGTTTGATGTTAGAATATAGATATATTCTTATAATAATAAGTTTATATATTTTGATAATTAGATATTGTGAGTTTTCATTTATTAAATGCTAACCATACAGTTAGTTTTAAAATTTACACACCAAAGTTCTTTGGATAATTTCTATTAACAAGAAGGAATTTCAGTTGAACTGTATACTCAAGAATCCATGATTTAATAAAAATAAACATAGACATTTATATATGCACATATATACATACAATAAGTTCTTTCAGTAGTTTACATAATGTATTATATCTTAGAAAAATGTATATTATACATTAATGTTATATATATTGTCATATATGTACTCATATAATATGTAGTTTATTAATGATTATTATATCAGATATCTTGCTAAATCACTGATAGGTAATTATCTCATTTAATGTTCATAAGCCAATGAAAAAATATATTATCTCCCACACACAAACACCCACATTTAGAGATATAGTGGATAACATTTAAGATACAATGAAATGGATTCCTTTTGTTCTAGTCAGGGCTGATTAGTGGTACTGGTCAAAAGACTGTACTAGAGCACAGGCTAGCAGCCTACAGATTGTGAGCCAAATCCTGCCTGCCACCTTTTTATGAATGGCCTAGGAGCTAAGAGGAACAATTCTTAATGATGAGAGAAAAATCAACAGAACAATATTTTGTTGTATATTGTGTAAAGTTTCAGTAACCGTAAGTAAAGTTATGTAACACCACAGCCATATCTACACATTTACAGATCTATGTGGTTGGGAGAGAGACCTTAAGGCCCACAAAGCCTAAACTATTTGTTATCTGGGCCTTTGTAGAAAAGGTTGCTGACCCTATAGAGTAGAAAAATTCTAAAAATTAAAGTCACCTAAAATGTAATTATACAGAAGTTTTGAAACAGTAAATAATGTTCTTATGAATTCTTGGAAATGCATTCTGTGTTACCTGAGTATGAATAGAGTAAGTGTAGTAAAGCTGTCTTCGGTCTACTTCCAGTTATCTCGGGCTCTGACAATGATCCCTTGATCAAATCCTCCTTCATCCGCCTGTCTTTTCCGAAATCTCAGCCTACACTCAGGATTACAGGTACTGATGTGACAACTCCCTTCCAGCAATGGCAATGACATATCTTAATGACTACTGTTTGTGACCTAACAAGTATCCTTGCAGTCTCTGCTAAGCAGTAAGGAGACTGGTCTTGAGTACTGTCCATTTTCTCTGTGCAGGATTTGAGGCAGAGATAGTTCAAATGTGTTGCCAATCCTTAGAAGATGGGCTGGATTTCTAACTAAACCCAGACTCTCTAGTAGTCACCCTAGTGCTCATCACTCAGTCCTGCTTGCCTCAATGGTCTTCTCAGCAATGTCACAGCAAATTATACTATGTAGAAATAGAAAAAAAATCTGTGCAATTCCTAAGGGAAAGTATATAGCAATTATACATTTACATTCTGTCATTAAGAATTATTCCTGCTAGCCGTATTCTCTAGTTATACGTTTAAGCATGACATTTATATTTGTATCACGATTTGAAATTAAGTATTTGTTAAATAGTATAATTTTTAAGGTTTTCTGTGAATTCAAACAAAAAAAATCACTTTAAAAAAAAGAAAGCATCTTATTACAAGCAATTAAAGATATGAATGATCTTCCCACTACAGTGACAGAAAGTTATTTGCATTTGTATACTACAAATTGAATGACTATAACCACACAGTTGAATAAGATTATATATTTGCTATAGTTAACTACTTGAGTAGAAGAATTAAATACACAGTTTTAACTTTCTGAGATAAAATTAAAAAGGAATAACACTTCCAAAAAGCATTAAAAGAATCACAAAAACATGCAGTAACTTTAGAGAATACTACATTAGATTATAATATTATTTTTTTTTACTCAAATATTTTCTAATACATTAAAAATCTACGTGGGGAAAAAGGCTTACAAAGTACTGAAAAGTCTGTATAAAGACAATCTCACATGTTTGTAACAAATATAATCACAAATAAATCCAACTTGTTTTCTATTTTAATTGGCTTATACATGATGGCAAAAACACAATGCATTATGTATTTGGGTCATATATTTCTAAAAATAAGCTCCTTCTTATAAAAGAGCAAATTGAAAGAACAAATGAAATCAGTCTCTAATAATACCATACTTTGTCAATAACATGTTATTTATTTTATGTATGACCAAAAAAACTCAGTGCCTGTATTTGACTTTCGACCAAACTGTGTGCCTATGAAAAATACAAATTGAAGTAATTCATTCCAGTAAATAATAAAAAACTAACCAAGAAATGTATTAATATTATATTACACATTTATGAAATGTAAACTAGATTCCTTACAAATCCTAAATGAATGCTCCAGGCATTAAAATCTATCTGTTCCCATCCTTTATGAATGCACCACACCATTCACTATTGAGGTTTGTTCATATCTGGACTTGATTAAGCAGAATAGCTTTGGGGAGCCTCATTTGATTCTTCTCAAGTATCTACCAGAGTTTTGTGTGAGAAAGAATGGAACCAAATATCTCTCTCATACCATGCAATCTGAACCAAGTAGAAAAGACAAAGCCAGAGGTCACGGTTCAAAGAGACAACTCCATAGAAAAAACTGAGTACAGTTTTAATGACTTCGCTTTAGAAAAGAGATATGCTAAAGTACAAAACTGCATTTCAGAATTTCAAAAAGACTTAATCCAGGAATGAAAAGTACAGAGAAGTGCCCTTCACTCATTCGGTCAAAGTTCACAGAGTGCTGACTTTATCTGCAGCATTGTAATAAATACTGAGTAAAGCAGACAGGTAAGTGAAATATGGTCCATGTCATCCAAGTAATTAAAGTGAAGCAAAGGAATTAAAATAAAATATGTCCACAAATAAAATGTGGGATTTAATATTCCTTTAAAAATTAATATAAAGAGTAGAGACTGTTTATAATCTGAGAATTTATCTTGGAAATAAATAATTAATCAGCTGATCTTATTTTAAATACAAGAAGCTCTGAGTCCAGTACTCTGGATTTTCAATTACATCCTGTCAATATTTTAATGTATGGAAAATCTCTAAACTTCTCTGGCTGTACTTTTAATCTCTACCAATAAAGAATTTTGCCTCTAATACATATAATAATTTCCAGTGTGCTTACAATTCCATGAAATAATGCAAGTGGAAATTACTTTGCAAAACACTTAAAAAGTGTTAGGATAATTAAAAGTACATTATAAAAGTATTTTTTGGGTTCATCTGTACTTTCTAAATGCCTAAGTCAAATTCTAATGCCCTCATTTTTCTCTGTCATAATACCTTACTTCACCAATGAAAAAGTCACAGGTCAGTAACAAGTTTACATAATCCAAACATTGTTCTTTTCAAAATAATTTTCAGATGCATTAGAAAGCAATTACTTCAAATGTTTATTTGATGTCTGATATAGTAATATTTCATTAAATAGTCCCATTGTTAAATAATACACTACATATTACATTATTTTGTGTCTATTTATGTGTACTAGGGCAAAGAGTAAAATGATCAAAAATATCTTGCATAAAGTATTTATTTATATGTCACTAACCACTAATTCGAAATTATCATGCTCAAAGAATAAAGTTATAACAAGGTCTCATCAAATAAAAAAGATAAAGAGGAAAAATTATTTTAAAAATAAAATGATTCTGTAGTTAAAAAGTACAAAAACCAAAATGAAAATGTCCCTAGAAGATTTCAGTAGATTTGAGCTGTCAGAATAAAAAAAAAAATCAGTGAACATAAAGATAGATGAGTAATGACTATATAATCTTATGAGAAGAAAATAAATGATGAAGAAAAGAAAAAGAGCCTAAGAGAAATGTGGACCACTAAAATATGTGTAAATAGGAGTGATAATAATCAGAGAAAAAAAGATGAAAAAAATATTCTAAGCAGTGAGTGCTGAAAACTTCACAAATTTGATGAAAAACATTACATATAAAAGAAATTCAGTGAACCTAACAGAAACATACTGAGGTCCATACCCACGTATATACACATCATAGTAAATGCTGAAAGCCACAGGCAAAGAGAAACTCTCGAAAACAGCAAGAGAAAAAAAACTCATCATATCCAAGAGAATCTTAATAAAACTAATAGCTGACTTATAAAAAACAATGGATGTCACAGGATGTCAGTTGTGTGATAATATATTCAAAGGGCTAGAAGAAGGGAAAAAATCTGTCAAATAAGAATCTTATATCCAGAAAAACTATCTTCCAAAAATGAGGGTGAAATAATGACATTCCAGGGTAAACAAAAGCTGACAGAAGTCATTGCTAGAAGATTCATCTTAAAGAAATGCCGAAGTTCTTAAGAGTGAAAGTGACAGTAGGTAGTTGTAATAATTCAGATGAAAGAAACAAGGAACTTTGATAAAGATAATTATATAGGTAATTATAAAAGTATAATTTCATATTTCTTCTCCTCTATTATCTTAATTATTTAAAATCAAATAGATTTTTTTAGAAATCAGATATATTTGACAAAAGAACAGGATAAAGGAGGTGGGTGGAGGCAATTTGTATTGCTGTGAGGAAATGACACCAGATGGTAATTTGAATCCATAGGTAGAAATGAGCAAAATCAAAAATTGTAAATAAAAAAATTAACATAACAGACCTCATAAATATATATGTATTCTTATTTTCTTATTTTCTTTAAAAAACATAAAATTATACAAATAATCATAATAATGAATTGCTTGATTATAGTACATATAGACATAAAACATATAACAACATCCAAATCATAGAGGTGCCAGAAGGAGAGGAGGATAGCAAGAAATTGAAAACTTATTTGAAAAATTATGAAGGAAAACTTCCCCAATCTAGTGAAGGAAATTGATGTGCAAGTCCAGGAAGCTCAGGGAGTCCCAAAGAAGTTGGATCCAAGAAGGAACACACCAAGACACATCATAATTAAGTTATCCAAGATTAAAAATAAGGATAGAATCTTCAAAGCAGCAAGAGAAAAGGAGAGTTACCTACAAAGGAGTTCCCATAAGACTAGCAGCTGATTTCTCAAAAGAAACCTTACAGGCAAGAAGGGCCTAGAAAGAAGTATTCAAAGTCATGAAAGGCAAGGACCTACATCCAAGATTACTCTATCCAGCAAAGCTATCATTTAGAATGGAAGGGCAGATAGAGCGCTTCCCAGATAAGGTCAAGTTAAAGGAGTTAATCATCACCAAGCCCTTATTAAATGAAACATTAAAGGGACTTATCTAAGAAAAAGAAGATCAAAACTATGAATAGTAAAATGACAACAAGCTCACAACTATCAACAACTGAACCTAAAAAAACAAAGACAAAAACAAACTAAGCAAACTAGAACAGGAACAGAATCACAGAAATGGAGGTCACATGGAGGGTTATCAGTAGGGAGGAAGAGGGGGGAGAATGAGGGAAAGGGTACAGGGAATAAGAAGCATAATCAGTAGGTACAAAATAGGGGGATGTTAAGAACAGTATAGGAAATAGAGAAGCCAAAGAACTGAGATGTACGACCCATGGACATGAACTAAGGGCGGGGGGATGCTGGAGAGAGAGGAGTGCAGGGCAGAGGGTGATAAAGGGGAGGAAAAAATGGGACAACTGTAATAGCATAATCAATAAAATATACTAAAAATTAAAAATAAAAATAAATATCACAAAAAAAGGAAAAGGTAAATAAAGTTCTATAGAGTTGTCATTTATATGTTTTACTAGAATTAAAGTAGTGTAAATATAAAGCACACTCTGACCATTTAAGATGTGTACTGGAAACCTTAGATCCACTAAGAAAAAATGCTCAGAAGTAGAGTGAAAAAAAAACCCCTGAATTAAAATATGACCAGAAAATAATGTTTAATGTAAAAGAAAGCAGTAGAGGGAGAAGAGAGGAACAAAAAATGAGACATAAAAAACAAAATATAAAGAGACATAAATACAATCATATCAAAAATAACAATAAATATAAATGGATTAAAAATCCAGTCAATAGGCAAAGATTTTCAGGCTGGACTTTTTTAAAAAAGATCTAAGCATGTACTGTCTACATGAGATATGCTTTAGATTCAGGATAAAAAAAGGGTGAAATTAAAAGGATAAAAAAGGATATACCATGTAAATACAACCATAAAAGAACTAGAGTAGCTACACTAATATCAGATAAAATAGGTTTTGCTCGTGACTAATAATATATTCTTCACTAGTGGCAGCAATAATAAGGGATCCATCTACTAATGAAACGTGTTGGATGGCAGACTTCAGGGATATATTGAAAGTTGAGGAGCAGAAGACAGAAAATCTGTTTGTTAGTCTTTATGTGTGTCTGTTTGCATACTACTAAAAGCTTACCTCACTCAAGAAAATGTCCCAAGCACACTGAAAGAACATCCTTTTAAACTCTGGACTAGAGTTTCTGTATTAATTTTGTACCTATGGCTGTGTGGCAAACTGAAGCTGCAAGTTCTCTCTGCCTGTATAAAAAATAGTCTTTTCAACTGGTAATTTAAAAAATCTCTTATTTTGTGTGTAGCATAGGGATAGCTAATCTTGACAGGCAGATATTAGATTCCAAGTAAACCTAAATTTAACAGATCTCCTGTTCTGATTGATTTAAATAGATTAATAAGTACTTACATAATTCTAACATGAGGAAAATAAAGAATCCCCAGAGAAGAAGCTGAACTTCTAATACTTTGAATATGCCTGCCTTTTAAAAAAATCTATTCTCAAGAAATTGCTGGCTTAGAAGCATTTTTATGCAAGAGCCTAAATCCACACAATCACCTGGAATCCTTGGAATATCATACTTTGCCTAAAATCAGCTCTATGAAAAGCACAGTGAGGTACCATTTTATTTCACATGAAACTTGACGGCTATGGGAAAAAAAAGGCAGACACATTGACAAGAATGTGGAGAAATCAGATCCCTCAAACATTGCTGTGCAGCTGCTTGGGAAAACACATCATCAGTTCATCAAAATGTTAACTATAGAGTTATTATATGATCCTTAAAACCCACTGCCTTGTATATAAAGAAGAGACCCTCACAGAAAAACGGGGAGTTTGACCACATTTTCATCTTCTACGCTGTGAAAACTTCCTTATGCTAGAAGAGGCTATTTTTCTACACCCTGCCACAACTCCCTTAGTGCTACTATGCATCCATATTTAATATTGGTTTGTGAAACTCTAATTTCCAGAAACAGATTTTTCAAGTGTGTAAACAATGATTTGGGGGTGGAGGCAAAACCAGGACTATATGCTTCAATATAATTATTGAATATTAGCAAACACTTGCAGAACAGTAATATTAAATGCAAGAGATTAAAACTCCATGTCCTTGAGAAGCAGTGTAGTAAATTCCTAAAACAGATTTGGAATAAAAATTTACAAGTTTCTGAATTGCCTAATATAAAAGTTTTTACAGCTTGGTGTTTTCATCCCCTCCATGACAATCACAACAAAAGAAGAAGAGACACCTTGAGAAAGCTGAACTATTAAATTGCTTAGAGAAAGTTGTCCCCTTGACCCATCCTAACATTTCCTTATTGATATTTTTATCTATATTTATAAACTTTCCTACTTAGGTCTATATTATATTCTCGGGAAGACTCTCAACAGAACATTTGTGTGGAGGAATCCATTGTCAAAGTATCTAGAAAAGTTAAAAAGAGAACCTGAAAGTAGATCCAGGCAAACATTTACAGTTACTTTTTTCAAAAGAACAAAGGTTGAAAATTATGATTGCATGCTTCATCATGCCATGGGCTAAATGTGAGTAACTCTGAGAAGGCCTTTCATAACAAGAATAAATATTTAATGCAATCATGCAAATCATTTTTTAAAATGGTTATGAGTCTACTGACTTGCTTGTCTTTATCTAACCCTAGGAAGAGATAAAAAAAAAATCGTTTTGGTATTTAAGAGCAAAGCATGTAAGAGTAAAACTCTTTATGCTGTTAAGAATCAATCATACCACAGATAACACCTTATGATAATGCCAGCTAGAAACTCAGCGCTGTCCCACCCAACTCTTATCTTTTATGAGCTTTTTGTACAAAAACATACTTGCTTCATCAACGTGTCAGTAAACATAATTTCTAAAAAGAAATACCAACTAAAATCCATGAGGAACCAGTTTGAAAAAATCATGAGCTATTAGTTATTATCTTGATATTAAAAAGTATTTTTACATATGTTTACAGGTAGCATGTGTAGCTTTCACATTCTTGAAAGAATAAAAAGTTAGGTAGGGTTCTATTTTTCAGGGTACTGTTGACATTTATTACAAATATTCTTAACTTATAAAACCTGACACTTTTCTGTGAAAATAAAGATTAACTAGAAATGTAGCAAGTTCATTTTTAGTTGCTGTATTCACAAATCAATTCCCCCCCTTCAAAAAATATATTGATGATAACCAGTAGAGATTGAATTTGGAGGATTCCATTCTGCTGGTTTACAAACAGCAAAGTGTTAATGTTATCAAAGGAGTGTCTAAATTTGTTACTTTGCTACCAGATAGAGAGTAAAACAAAGACAAAAGCAATTTAAACTGGCTGTGGAGAATTTGCAGTATCTCTATGAATTTAGGCTTAGGAGAGGACTTTCAATTAAGTAAATAATCATCGATTTACCTGTGAGAGTATGCACGTGTATGAAAGTCTTCTATTATAAGCTCTTACATATGTCAAATGCAGTGATTTTTTATGATAGCCACTTTCTTTATAAGCAAATACACAATATTCCAAGACATTATAAGATTTGAATTAAGAAAAGGCTGGTTTTAAAATAAAATACTAGCAGGATGCAAAATATGTGATCGATAATACTTTTCTGGACTTAATAAAAGGAATATTTACATGTTAGTCATGCTGAGATCTTCACATCATATATACTAGTAATTTAGTCACATTTATTCACCAATTTAAGACTAAAAATTCATTAGTACTATATTGATTAAAACGGAGATTGTTTTTAGAAAAGTTTCATTCACCCTTATTCTCTTCCCTTTCCACCCATACCAACATCCACACACATACACACACACGTAAACTATAATTTCTCTTACAAAAATTGACTTCAGTTCCCTTGGATAAGAAAGGCAATTCACTGAACAACCTCAATAGGCTAAAATGTTTTTAATGAAATTATGACATACGACAAAGTACTTAAAAATAAATGGTTGATATGTGCATTCTAATCAAGAAAAGAAAATAACTGAAAGTGATTGCACTTTAGAGGTCTTCCCACCCTCTTAGCCTGAGAACAACAAAGTCCACCTGAATTCTCTCTGCATGGCCAGTGCCCATAGCAAGCACAAACAGCTTGCCATCGGGGGGGTGCTGTAGAAGGGGCGATAGTCTGGTACCCTACAGAAGTAGCTGAAGTCTTAACGCAGGCATTATTCTTTGCCTAAACTTTTACTCTTTAAAGGAACTGAAAATGATCTACTTTTAAAGTAGAGTCGTCCAAAATAATAACATTCATCAAACCAAAAGTGTGACATTCTAGTTATATTTTTCTAATACAGTATATTTTACACTAAGGTAATAGTCCCCAAAATGACCTCATATACCACTAATGGTAAAGATAAACACATTTAGTGAAAACCAACTACCCTACATAATTTTCAACCTGATTTCTTTTTCATAGAAAAATATGAACATATACTAGCATCAAGTTTAAAACACACTGAATGTTCAATTGAATGTCATGCTTGCTACTTATGCACTGCAGTACATCATTTAAACTTTAAAACAGTTGAACAAAGGCAGCTAAATTGATACACTGAACCCAAAATACTCACTGTTTCAGTCTCATATGGGGAAATCAATGAGCTATAGAGAAATGATAGTTTACACCAAATGTAAGTGTATGATGTGCACACAAAGGACAAGCTGAAGGTCCCACTTGGATCCTATGTTCCTGAGTGCAGTCTCTGTGGTTTCTGCAGTTGATAAGAGTTAAAAGTGACGTTTCACTTCCCTAGGGTGTGATTTCTATGCACGAGGGAGAATGATATAATGTGGTTTAATATGACAACTCTGCTATTTGTGTTCTATAGAAAAATCATTTGTCTGAGCTCTTGACTTTAAGTATTTCCATTCTCTTCACTAAATCAGTGCCTTCTATTCCTTCTGCAGTAAAGGTTTAAATTGCCTGCCTATGAATCTACTGAGTGCTGAGAAAGGCAGAGTCCCTTAGACTTTATTGTTCCTGACAGCAGATGGAATCATCATCAAAACTCAGAGAGTTGCCCTGACTGGTGTGGCTCAGTGGATTGAGTGCCAGTCTGCGAACCAAAGGGTCGCCAGCTCAATTCCCAGTCAGGGCACATGCCTGGGCTGTGGGCCAGGGCCCCAGCGGGGGGTGCACAAGAGGCAACTACATATTGATGTTTCTCTCACTCTCTTTCTCTCTCCCTTCCCTTCTCTCTAAAAATAAATAAAAATCTTTTTTAAAAACTCAGAGAGTTAAGAGGACATATAAGTTCATAATGATTTCAATTATATTAAAATATCACCATTCCCATGAGCTGAAACTACCTAGACTTTACCTATTAATGTAAAACTCTATAATGTTTCTGGAGGTTCATTTTGTTATTTTTTCCATGAGAACTGGGAATGAGTTCTTCGTAGCATATACTTTCTTTGTGAAATATAGTGATTAACAATACTAGGTGAAACATTCACTTAATAAAGTTCACAACATTATATAACAAATGATAGAAAAGAAATCATGGATTCTAACCACTTTGTCCTCCTTTGGGAAAGCATCCAAGGAAGCAGAGTAAAGAGAGAGGGAAAAAAAGGAAGAGAAAAACAAAAATAAGGCATATATTAATAAACAGATCTTTAAGAAATACAATTATATGTCACTCTAAAGTGTTAAAACACAGGTATTTTGAAAAGTAAATTTTTACTATTCCACCAAATAATCATTGTTCAATCTTTCATTACAAATGCATATGTGTGAATCCTGCTATATGTTAGAAACAAAAGTTGGGTACTATAATTTTTAAAATTTTTAGAATTTGGATTATTAAATGTACATTTACGCCATTCTCCATTTAAAAACCTTAATTCACTGCCATATTCAGTCTATTATTAAAAGATAGATTAAAATGCCTATAACTTGTATGAATAATTTTATCAAATTACTATTAAAATATTTATAGTTACAAACTGAAAAAATCTAAGAGTGGAAAATGTCTGTAATAAGTAAAAGAGAAAAAACACCTTAACGTTTTAAACATAAATTATTTCACAATCAATATTTATAGGTAATATACATTTCAACATTTGACTGCATACAAAAATAACTTTTTACATTGTTTTGTCTTATGTTCAAGATTAAATACTTCAAGTTGTGTTTTCTTTTACTTTGTTCTTTTGAACATTTTTTTCCAAAATTGGTTTGGGTTTAGTTACAGTGGATGAACTACATTAGGACAGGGCATCTGCTACAAAGCATTACCTCCTACCTCAATTTCCTTTAACACCTCCCTTTTTAAAAACTTGAGTTTGACCCTAATCATTTTAATATATCAATGATTAACTATATTTTTATTAGTTTGCCTCAACCTTATAAGGGGAAGTTAAACATATTCAACTGCTATAGGCACTGAGCCAGCAATAACATTCATCTGATTTGCATCCTAGAATATCATTTGTGAGAATTCATTCCAAACAGTATGTTTAAGGATACTAAATAAGCAGAAATTATCAAATAGGTCTTGTGCACTTTTTATGCGCCCAAAAATATCTTAACCCAAGATTATTCTAGAAAGGCTTAAAGGGGGCATACAAGGATTAATTAAAACTAATAACTGTTAGAAGGAAAAAACTTATGTGGCTATAAGAATAAAACCTAAAAAAAACACATTTCATAAAGAGCTAATTTTAATTATTTTAACTCAATTCTCTTAACAACACATAGAGTAATTATCACTATCAAGTTCCATAGATAAAGAAGCTGTGTTTAGAGAACATAATTATCTTTCCAAGGCCACAAAGATAATAGGAGGCTCACCTTAACGTATAATAACCTATCGATTTTACTGAATATCTTAATTCTACTGGAAAGATTTTAGAATAACCTACCTACACCTCAAATACACTACCAAAGAATACAATGGTGATTGGGAGGTTCATTTTAATTTTAACTGTGGTTTTCCAAATTAGGAAGATATCAAGAGTGCCTTAAACAATGTGAATTAATTAAGTATATGATAATCTTAACTTCTACATTACATTGCAGACCTATATCAAAGAAAACTCACACAGACATCCCTATAAATAATCCCACTTTGCTAACATTGGGAATATAATACAGCACGTTAAAATGTGCTCTAAACTAAATATTTATTGAAATTAATTTAGTATTTCACAAATTATAGTACTGAATTTCAATTAGCATTCCAGTGCCTCAAAAATTTAAATACATTTACAGCACTGGCTTTATGGAAGAGCAGTTGTTATGTAAGTCGACTAAGGAAACTACATCAAGTGAAACTACATTTCACAGAGAGGAAATGAGTCAAAATGACCCAATTTTTAAAAAATGCATTTTAACATACTCCTTAAAAATCTGAAAAATTTCCATGAGTTAAACTTATCACTGTATTTCTTTACCATGATATGAAATTATTCTCATGGAGGCTCATCATAGCTTTTAGTTACTGAACAGGGACTGGCCTGGGGCGGGTCTGCCTCAGGCCGGTCTGTAGCGTGTCAGTTCTTGACTTTGTGTAGGAAAGATTCTACAACGCGGGTCCAGGTGATTTTGAGAGTGCACTCATTGAGGCTGGGGACAGTGAAACAAACGGAGGGCTTAGGGTAGAATGAGTAACAGGAGAGCCTAGGTGGTGCTCAGCTCTGGCTTCCTACAGACGTTATAGGAAAGGTGGGAGCCAGGGCGGGGCTGCTGTTAGCCCACTGGGAAGTCAGAGAAAAGGGGGCCTTGGGGGCATGTTTAGAGGGTAAACCCAGGTGAGGTTGTCACTACCCACTGTTCCCCTGGCTGCAAGTTTCCTGGAGGCCCTTAGAGTTTAAGAGGAATTAAAAACTGTTCAGGCCCTGGAAGGGGCATGGGCATGCTCTAGAGCCATCCAGCCCCGAATCTTTGTCCTGAGGGCTTTTTATCTATTTTCTGTGGGTGAGAATCTTTGAGGATGGTTTTAGCAGAATATCCATCATTTTTACAGGTGCATTTTTAATATGCTGATGTGCCAAAATGAGCATATAGGGAGGTCTGGGAATATTCTTTGGTCACTATACAGTTTTACTTTTATCTTGGGTCTGCTTGGTTTTAATGGTTTTTTGTTGTTGTTGTTGTTGTTGTTATTTGTTCCCCTGATTTCATCTGTCCTTGGGTTTAGCTGGCACAGATGTCATTAACTATGTCTCTGTTCTCTATCTTCCCAGACCAGGGAGATTTAAGCTATGTATCCTTTGGTTGGGGAGGGGAGGTATAAGCCATTAGCTCTCAAGTGTCCTTAGTTAGCGGAGAGAAGTTCTTGCAATTCACTAACTGGCTGTAAGTTGCTCAAATTGTTTGGCCTTGCTTACTTTTCTTGTCTCAATTTTCCCATTCCACTTGACCAGGAATTTTCCTAGCTTCTTACTCTCCTGCCACAGTTTTATATACACTATTATATTGGGTTAAATTTAACGCCACACAGTTTACTTTGCATTTTACCTTCATTCAATCTGAAGCCAATGTTGCAGAAACTAAAGTAGGAGTTTGTTTTATTTTGTTTTTCACAAGAACTGCCATAACAACTTTCAAGAGATTTATAACTCATGATTCTACATCTGCATTTACTACATTCTTCAGAAAAAAAATTTACTCCTACAGATAAATCGGTTGGTTTTGAATGGGAATCACTTATTAAGATACACACACAGAGAAACTATCTTTTTATTAATTATTTTCATCCCTACTCCGTTGCTGTAAACCTTCTGAAAGGCAAAGGAACAAAATGGGAAGGAGTATACTAACGTGTACATTTTTGCGTGTGTCTGCTCTCTAACACGCATGTGCTCTCTCTGCTTGAGGGGTGTCCGAATCAGTATCCACATTCAGAATTTCTCTCACACCCCCCAGAATACTCACATTATTGGATCGCAGGGACACTCGACCTCCGCAGCGGGCGCAGAATTTGGTGCGGCAGTAGGAGCAGAGATGGCCGCACCCATCAGCAAACTTCGTTTTATGGCAGATTCCACAAGTGGGAGCGTCGTCTTTGTGCTCACCCTGGTAACGCCGTGCTTCTTCCCCTATTTTTCTCACTTGTTCCTTATAGCTTTCAAATTGTTGATGCAATCTCCTGGCAAAAGAGAGAATGGTTGCAAACTAAGTAAAATAAAACCAAGTAAAATGGAAGACAAAAACATTTTTTTCCCCCTAACAGAATAGAAGAATAGCTATTTGAACTAAAGCAAGCTTATCTACCAAGGTAGGAAATACATTAGCATGTGTTCTATTAGGCCCAGTTTTGCTTACTAGCACCGAACCAGGCAGATGTAAGTAGACTCTATATAATCAGTTTGTTCCTAACAGTGGAATTCATGTACCCACTCTATGTCTCTGCTGTTTTTAGACAGCATTGCAATTGGGTCTCAATACTTTCTACTCATGTGTGTATATAACTGAAGCAAAAGTTACACAAAATACTTAGCCTAAATATATATGATGTACTCTGATACTTTCTATCTTACTCTAAGTTTAATACTGATTACTATTTTTAAAAACTCTGTCACAGTAAAATTGATGCCATGACCCACTATTTATGCATAATCCATACTTGGAAAAAGGCTGTTTTAAACTTTGTTGCTAGGCAATCTGTCTTTCACAAAATCCTTCACCCCATTCCCGAAGACCATTTATTTTGCATTAAGTATTTCATATAATATACAGAATGATAGCTTGTACATTATATTTGAGCTTGCTAGTTCTGCCAAGTCACATTAAAAGTTCTAAACCACACCTTGTAAATATTCAGATTTTTATATCTCACTTTTACCCCTCACTTTTATATCTCACTTTTATGCCTCACTTTTGCTTGGATCTCTCTGAGGTTATATGTATGGTGGTTGCTACTACTCTTTACTGATAACTACTGGTAGTGGGACAACCCAAGTCATTGAGGCAAAAAATCTCCCATAAGACTGTTCGCAATTATGCCCTGTGTGGTGTGGCTCAGTGAATTTGCCTGAGAACCAAAGGATTGCCGGTTCGATTCCTAGTCAGAGCACATGCCTGGGCTGGGGGCCAGCTCCCCAGTAGGGGGTGTGCAAGAGGTAACCACACACTGCTGATGTTTCTCTCCCTCTCTTCTTCCCTGCCCCAATCTCTAAAAATAAATAAATAAAATCTTTAAAAAAAAGAAGAATATTCATTTAATACGATTCAAGTTTCCTCCTCTTCCTATCAGTCCAAATCCCTCAATCTTAAATTGCTACAAGTAGAAACCATTAGCTGTTCTGTATAGAACATTAGGATATCCAGTGACTCCCCAGTGAAAGGATGCCTTAGTTTTATAAATGAGAACTGAGAGCCTTTCTAGGCCTAGCCAACACTCATTGGCTTTTACATCAACAGAGAAGCTCCTGGGAAGCGGTTAATCAAATGTATCTGTGTATCTGAGCTGGTTTGCGGGATGTGAGTGTTCCCCAGGACACAGAGCACACACATGCTATTGGTAATTCAGGCGGTAAGCTTGATGCACCGCATCTAACGTAACTGCGGGGACCTGGTACTCCCTGGAAACTGAACTAAGTTGAGTTAAGTCTGCCATTGAAGTGCTGGGATTGCACTACATTTTCCTTTTAACATCAGTGGCTTTTGAGCAGAAATTTACTGATTGGTTTTAAAATTCTGAAATCCCTTTCCTGCTTTGCCCATTGACACCCTTCTCCTAGTTAATTCCCATACTTAAAGCAACTATACTTGCACTAGCACATAAAGTAGTTTAGAATCTGAAACCTTTCCAACTGCAAGCCTAGCTAATTCCAGTTCATAGAAGGATACAGTGATATGTTATTTAATAAATGCAAGAATATTTGATCAATCTATTGAAGTTACTGGATACATTTTTTTTAAGTTTAAACACTATTAATCCAGGATCAAATTGGTAAAATAAAACCATGAACATCTATTATTTCAAAAGTAATCATACAAAATAGCACTGAAAATCTTAAAGCTTCTATTAAAGAAAATAATTATTAAGGAGTGGGAGTAAGAAAATATCTCAAATCAAAGAAACTGAAATAAACTCTAAGCATAGAGGGAGTCCATGAATAAATATTTATTGTTAGAACCACCAAATCAAATCTACTTAAGTATAAATGAGAAGGAGAAAGCTAGGCTAAAGAAAAAGTTTCCCTATAAACTTATTTTGTAACACATAACATGATTTAATATGGCTGTTGGCAAACTTTATGGTAAGAGGCCAGCTTGTAAATATTTCAGAACTTGCAGGCCACATAATCTCTGTTTCAACTCTACTGTTGTAAATAGATAATATACATAATGTGACAATGTTCCAATAAAACTTTATTACCGAAACAGATGGCAGGCCAGTGAAGGGGTTCGACAGCTCCTGATAGTATATGCTTTATATTGTACTAAGATACAGTAGTTTGAAATTCAAAGTCTCTTTGTGTTGTTAAATTCAAATATGAGAATTGTATCCATCCTCTAGGGCCCAATCAAAAGGCCATCTATTTCAGGAAACCTTTCATACAGTATATGTGTGAAGAGCACTGACCACTGAGCTGAAACCTAACTTTACTGCCATCAAATAGCATTTCATTTGGTTAATCATAGACTACTTTGCTTTTATTTACCATATATTATCACCATTTCTGAAAATGACACCTCCCTTCTACCAAACAGTAAACTGACATGTACTGAGGCTCTGTGACCAAGAACGTGTTTTAACTTTTATATAGGAGACTGAAGATAAAATTTTAGTTAGAGAGCCACCAAAAACAATCTAAATAGAGCCTATAATATCCAAACCAGTAGAGTGAAACACAAGAACGAGAATAAAATCAATCTAAAGAAGACAAAAATTGTATACAAAGCAGGGCAATTAGAAATTATGGTATGCAATGGTAGTCCAACTCAAGTCCCTGTCAACCTGTCCAACTCATTTCCCAGCATGCTCCTTTCCTTCTTTTTAGTAGCAGACATTATAAAGAAAGGAAGAACAGGAGAGAGGTGGGGAAGGGGGCGGGAGGGAGGAAGGAGCCACATTCATTACTCCCACCTCCTGAAAATCTACCTGTTCTATAACCTTCTGCAACGCTCTACTGAACTGTCTCTTAAAATCAAACCTTAATGCCCTTTATTTTTTCAATCTGCATTCCCGTTAATATTACTCTGCTATCTCACACAGTTAAGGTGCTGTCCTCACAATAAAATATGCCTTTGGAATCAGGATACTGGGAGTGAAACCATAAACAGCATGCTTATTTTTTATCTGATGTTTTAATGCTTTAATCCATATCAAATATGTGACAGGGTTCTATTATGAATAATAAATGGAAATACATATTTTATTATATGGTATTACAGTAAATACAAGTCTGCAAATGTCAAATACTTTTGTGAAATTTATTCATACATTTCAATTTTAGAATTAAAAATGTTACCATTGATTAGCTAAGTTGACAAAATATATGATCACAAATCTCACATTCAAATTATCTGAATAGAAAATGGAGAGTGTTATAAAGTATGCAATGCTTTCAAAAGACAGTCGTTGATATAAAAACCTTAATTTTCTCCCTCGATGGTTTCCATTGTTTCGCTATGTAAAATCATTGCATTATTTTAATATCTGTGCATTCAATTCAAGAAACTCCAAGATACCAAATGTAAACAAGTTGGGTAATTAAGGGCATATATGTGAAAAAAATTAAGATGAATGCCTAACAAGTTATATATTATTCTTTAAATGTCTAAAAACACTAAATATCATCCTATAATGCAAAATAAGTAATTTAAACAGGAAATTATTCATAGCATTCTTACAAATTATTTGTTGATCACTTACTATAAATAAGGCACACAGAACAATTCTAAGTGACTGGCAATAGTGAAATGCAGAGAAATCTTTATAATTGGCAGAGCACCTCACTTATTTCTGTCTTGTGTTTTTCCTTCCTCCGTCGCCACAGTGGTCAGAAGCTAGAAGACGACAATTCCACCTTCCTTTCCTGGCTTTCCTGTGGGAAGTCTAGGCTAGATTTTCTGGGAGGACGAAGAGATGGGAGCTAGTGCTTTGCAGTTTCAAAAGCTTAAGTGGCAGGTCCTGAGGGAGTACTTTCCCAAAAATGAAGAGAGGGGCAGAGGTCAGAGTAGTTTGCACATAACAGCCTTAATTGGAGAACTGCTTTGGGACATGAATACAATGGCAGGCAGACACGGTACTGAAAACAATAAGCATGGTCTATGGGTCCCTCCCAACCTGGGTAGGTTCCCAACCTCTGATGATAACTGAAATTAAATACTTTGCTAGCCTGATACATTAGAAGCCTACTTTTAAAAACTTCTGACCTCACACTCTATTGTCAAAAACAATCACAATACCCTCAACTCCCAAGCACCGTTCTTGTCTGCAAGGAATGTACAGTCTACTTAGGAAGTGAGTTATAGAGGTCCGGCACAAATAACGCCCCCTTTTTTTATTACAAAATCTTTTACTATAAATCATAAGCATGTAATCCTATAACATAACAATTTCACACTTAAGCACACCATGTGACATTTTTAGGTGAAATTTTTAAATTAAAACTATAAATTATTACACCCATAATATTGCCCTACCAACCACACTCAGTCAGGCCTTGCTTCTGCTGGGCCCTATATGTAAATGTAAGTTAGTAGTCTGTGGTAACGTATACCAAGAGACAAGGAATGGAAGTCGGTCAGTAGAGAGTAACAATTCTGGGTTAAAGGATCAGGCAGACTTTTTTTTTTTAGTTAGTTGGTCAAAAACATGTTCCTAGATAGTTCGGAACTTAGATTATTCTCTGAAACAGTAAAAATATGGCACATATTAGTGTTAATAGAATAACTGAAGCAAACAAATAAGGAGGTATGCTAAGATAATAATTGTGAATTCTCCCAGACTTCTTAGAAATACAGATGAAATCAAATTACCTTTTAAAATCTGTGAGTATCAGCAAATAAGTCTCCAGTTTTTACGTTCTACTGAATGACAGCTCAGTAATCATACATAAATGACTGGCAAGGAACACATATATGCACTTGAAAAATGGTTTCTTAGGCCCAAAACACAATTGTCTCTTTTTTAGTGAAACTGTCTCTTCAATTCTACTCTTGTGACAGAGATGAGCAGTAAAATTCCACTGCCTTTCAGGGAGGACAATTTTTTTTTAATGATAATTAGAAATAACAGCCCTTATATCAGAACTGAGTTGAAAATAACTAACATCACAGGCTTTTAAGCAAAAAGATTAAGTAATAGAATTTGGTGCTACAAAACTGTTGGATGGAAGACAGGAGCAGAGTGTTGGCTGGATCTCTAGGAATAACATCTAAACAAAAGCACAAGGCCAGCTACTCCAAGTTCCTCAGTTAAAAAGCTGCAGGGCAGAAAGCCACTCTCCAAATGGCCGGTGCGAGAGCCCCGCCACCTCCGCGGAGGTGCCCTGAGTTAGGGGCCCAGCCACAGCCACACGGAACCTGCCAGACCGACCAGCAAAATGAATGCCCAGGGTACTGCTGTGGCCTCGCTTGTAACTCAGTTTCAAGTCAAGTCTCAGGGAAGTTCGTTTGACTGTTGGAACCTAAATTACATCAAAGATTCTACCTGTAAGGGCCCATAAAGGCGTTGTGAGACCCGGTTTTCCACTTCAGCTGCAATCCTCTGGTTTATGTCAAATTTCTTAATTCCTGAATTTTTTAAATTCCACTGCACCCAAGATGAGCAATGTCTAAATCTAGGATTTCCCCTTGATGAAAATCTCATCACATAACTAAATTCTAATCGTAAATGAAAAAAGGTTGGCATTGCCTATCTGGAAATATGCTGAAAAAAGTCTCTAATGTTATATATTTTAATCTCATATCCATGATTGTTTAAAGCTTAAAATTTTATGAATCACAGATATATGTACCTATTGGTATTTTTAGGTTCTAGAAATAATCATAGTTATTAGGAGGGAGGGATGAACAGGTGGAGCACAGAGGAGTTTCAGGGTAATTAAACTACTGTACAGTACTGTAACAGTGGGTACATCTCATTATATGTTGGTCCAGTGAGGATTAGGGTTCACAGCCCCAAGAGTCCACCCTAAAATAAACTACGGACTTTGGGTGATAATGGTTTATTCATGGAGGTTAGTCAATTGTAACAAATGAACCACTCTTGGGGTGTTGATGATGGAGAAAGTTATGCATGTGTGGGAGCAGGGAGTTTATGGAAAATCACTGTATCTTCCTCACAATTTTACTGTGAATCTAAAACTGCTCTAAAAAATAAAGTCCATAAAAAGTTCAACTTCAAGAAAAGTTTATAATATATATTATATAAAGAATATGTACCTATTCCAAACATTTCAGTCATACAGATATTTATCATAGATATTATTAATTTTTAAAAATCGCTACAGTTAAAAAAATATTTTTCAGCTTGTGTCTAATCCATTTTTAGACTTCAGTTTAAGAGCATATTTTTTACTTACTGCATATGTCCAGCAGATGGCACTAAAGATTTTTATTTTTACATTTAAATCCTTTATAATTATTTAAACTATTTTTCTTCAATGTGTTAAAGAAAATTAGTACAATCAGCAGGGGGTGTAACTTATTAGAAAAATGTGCTTTCAGAGGTGGCTGAAAAAGAACAAAAGAGAAAATTATGAAGTGCTGAAATTTCTGCTCTTTTGTGGAGCACCCTCGTTCTAAATGTCCTTTAAAAAATTACGTTAGCAGCAGAATAGCTAGGTCAAAAGGCAGTTCCATTTTTAGTTTTTTAAGGAAATTCCATACTGTTTTCCACAGTGGCTGCACCAGTCTGCACTCCCACCAACAGTGCACTAGGGTTCCTTTTTCTCCACACCCTCGCCAGCAATTGTTGTTTGTTGATTTATTAATGATGGACATTCTGACAGGTGTGAGGTGATACCTCATTATAGTTTTAATTTGCATCTCTCTGATGGCTAGTGATGCTGAGCATCCTCTCATATGTCTACAGGCCCTCTGTATGTCCTTGGAGAAGTGTCTATTCAGATCCTTTGCCCATTCAATGGGATTGTTTGTCTTCCTGGTATTGAGTCGTATGAGCTCTTCATATATTTTGGAGATCGAACCCTTGTCCCATGTATCATTGGCATATACCCTAAGATTCCTGAACCACCAATTCAAAAAAACTTATGCACCTGTATGTTCATAACAGCACTACTTACAATAGCCAAGCGCTGGAAAGAGTAAATGAGTGGATCAAAAAACTGTGGTACATTTACACAATGGAATTCTATGAAGCAGAAAGAAAGAAGGAACTCCTACCTTTTGTAACAGCATGGATGGAACTGGAGAATATATGCTAAGTGAAATAAGCCAGTCGGTGAAAGACAAATACCACATGATCTCATCTATAAGAGGAATCTAATGAACAAAATAAACTAACAAACAAAATAGAACCACAGGCATGAAAACATGGAAGAGACTGAAAGTGACCAGAGGGGAGGGGGAGGGCGATAAAGGTGGAAAGGAGGAGAAGGGACTAAACAAAAAACATGTATGAAGGACCCACAGACACAGACAACAGTGTGAGGACTGACTGTGGGAGCAGGGTAGGTGGGATGGGCAGAGGAAGGCAGAGGGGGGAAAAACTGGGACAACTGTAATAGAATAACAATAAAAATGATTTAATTTAAAATTATATGTTAGGGATTTTGTATATTTTCTTCCTTTTTTGTCCTCCATTTAGCATTGTTAAAAAATGTGGTTCATCCAATCAGCATCCTACAGAGTTCTGAAAGCACTGAGAGACGACACTTAGGAAAAATAAGAGCATAACTGATGATTAGCTATTAGTGTTTTATAGCCTGTTACTTTAGTCAAGCATTTATTTTTAATTCCGCTTTCAATTTACCATAGGAGGCCACTCCTGAGGAAGCACTGAATGGAGACATCTCAGGACACGGAACCCACTAGCATATACACTTAAAGTTTTGCTTCACTTCATCTCGCAAGAAACACCTTCCCTGCACTCCCGAATGTCGGGGGGCACTGCGTGTACAGAAGCTTTGTGTGTTAGGGCCTAGAAACAGTGTTTCTGGATTACGGAGCAGTATCAGTGCTTTCTAATACTTGAGACAGAGCAGAGGTCTGAAACTGAAAATCTGGCACGAGAGGGAATCATTTTAATATTTTGACAAACAGTTTATCTCATTCACAGCACAGTCCAAGAGAAGAAAAATCAAGTGAAAGGAAGAGAAACCATAAGTAGTATATGAAGTAGGAATAAACTTTTAGAAAGGAGTGAAGTCAGTTTTTAAGAAAATAATCTAACAGGTAATGTGGGTGCCTGTGGTCCCTATGATAAATATGGAATTCATTAATATTAAATAACATAGATCTAATTAGATTTCATGTGAACTTTTCCAAAATGTGTCATTTGATCATGCTAACCCACCTAACATAAAAGGCAAACTCCATGTGTTGGTAATTTGGGAGAAGTCAGTGTCTACACATATGATCAAGCCAGAGTTCAGTAATCAGTTCATGTCTGCATCTTCTGGAACACCCAATGCACTCTAAATCTTGCCTTTGCTGTATTCTTGACTATTTTCACCAGACTTGCTATGTTTTATTACTACGGGGAAAGGAAAAAATAAATCAACCTCACTCTAAAACTGGATTTTTTTTTTTTGGAAGGGATTAAATATAATAGGTTAGGCACAAGTTTTAGGGTGGCCTGCTCAAGAATCAAATCTGGCTGTATTTCTTTAGCATCACTGACCATAAAGAAATTATTTAAACTCTCTATTTCTCAGTTTCCTCATTTACCAACTGGTGATAATGGCAGTTTCATAGGATTATTGGGAGGGTTATTGAGATAATCAATGTAAAGTGCTTAGCACAGTGATTAGCACACTGTAAGAGCTCAATAAATGTGAGCTATTATTATGAAACACAGACATAGATAATACATGAGGAAAGAAAGTACTTCGCTTTTAAGTTTCTGAATACACTTAGCTGACAACTTTAGGATGGAGCTACGACTGGCAGGATTTCCTGGCATATAGGTACCACTGATACTGACTTGGATCCTCTATCAATACAGTGTTAATAAGGGGCAAAAAGTCATCTTCTTAGGCAACAGTCAGAGAGAAAGGTGAGCCCACTAGTATAATTTGTTTTGTGGAAAGTCCGGGATACAGCCACTGGACGGGGACACCCATGTCTGAAAAAATTTTCAGCCGTTTTTATGGTCATTGTCAATTCACAGAAACAGAAAATAAAAAGAAAGCAGATCCTAAAATCTGAATTTTAAAAGAATATTATCCTTAGGTTATTTTAACCAGAAATAAAATCGCCCAAGTCGCAATTATTCCAAATGCTCTGAAACAGTGGATAAAAGGATGATATATAGAAGACCTTTGACCTGTCAAAAAGTTGTTTTCCCTTTCACATTTAATGTCTGATAAATTTGTACACATTGAATGTATCCTTATTAGTGAGTTAATCACATTTTACTGCTTGTTCCTTTGAATGATAAAACATCATCTGGGATGTGGTGGCTAAGGTGGCTTTCAACGTAAGTTGGACAAAGAATCGATACCTTACATTTGTATTATTCGATCAGCATGATTCATTTACAATGTCAATGGTCCCAGAGAACCCAGTGAACTGCTTTGTCTCCCAGAAATCACAGAGCCATGGGAAGTAAATGACATGTACAATGTCCCCTAACTTTCAGACATGTCATCACCATGTCTCCATGGACAAATTCTACCATTGGTCAAGCTTAGTGCTTACCCACTCCAGTTACCAGGTTCTCAATGATGCCTCCTGCAACGTTTCTGTCTTACCCGGTCAGAGGCTCTGTACTACCTACTTATCTCTAGTGAGGGAGTAATGAAGACATGTTTACCCTACTTTGTGTACAGAAGGGTAATGTATTACCTGCTTCGTGTCTCCAGGAAGTGAATGCACAATATTTCTTTGGTGTTGGATTCAATCTATGTGTGTACCAACACTTGAGACAATGGCAGAGCCCAGGGGTTCTAAGGCCAACCTTCCTGGGTTCAAGCCTTTTCTAGGCTCTTCCTCCTACTAACTTTGTGTCTGGGCAAGTTATTTAATGCTCTAAGACTCCAATTCTTCATCTGTAAAATGCAGATGATAATGCCTACCTCCTACTGCATTGCTTTGAGGATTAAAATAGCATATATCTCTCTCTATATAGATATAGATAGATGGATATAGATACATAGGTATAGATATATATGGCACATAGGGAGGTGTTGAGCAATTAGTAAGTGCTCTGCAAAATATTAGCTATTTTTATAATGTACTGAGAAAACACTGAACAAAATGAGATAAAGCATCTGCTTTTGTTCGGTGACATCTAACATTATATAATAGATTACAATATGTACGTAAAATCTAGAACTATGGAATAAAATATCTAAGTTGAGTTCTGACTTTTCAAAGCAGCACCAGCAAATATACTACTTTTAAAGCCTAAATTAAATATCTGAGAAATAATAAACTTATCCCATTAAAGTTTCTTCTTTTTCATTTTTAAAAAGCAGAGAAATACAAGCTTCCTGGGTTTCACTTGCATGGTACACTGAATTAGTCAGCCATCATTAGGTACGGAATCTTCTAAGCCATTCTGGAGTACATTTCAAGACAAGTGACAAGATATAATTTCCTTCCCATTATATTCACTAATGATGACATCTGTTTTCATCCTTTAATTAAAATGCATCGTTAATATGTATTTAAAACCTCGCTATCATCAAAATAATATAACAGGTATCATAAATAACTTAAGTTTTTTATACCCATGAAAAGGAGATCATAAAGCCGATAATTCAAATGGTTTTACAAATGCAGAAGCTAAAATTCCAGAGGATATCAGGAGAATTTTTAATTTATACAACTGTCTATGTGCTCTGTGTCCCTCCCATGTGGCCCAGAGTCTCTACCGCTACTTCATCAGCTGCAGACAACCTCTTCTACCTCCACCAGCCGCAGAGTAGGAATAATCAAGTCTATTTTTAAAATGTAACATCTTATGTTATGTTCAGGTACTAAAAATGTGTCATAATCAACTTTCACTAATCACAGCGCACACAAAGCTAGAAATAGCCCATTTTACATTTTGTAATATTGCATTATCTATGGATAAGTTTGAACAATATCAAAGCACTCAATATTTTAACTGCATTTAATTCAGCAGAGTATACCAGAACCCTGGACAGAAAATCTAACAGTTTTTGTCACTGTAATGATCCCATCATTAAGAATGATTTAATTGTAGCTCAACAAGCTGATCAATATCGTACCAATCAGTCAAAAAGAGAATACTTTGCTATGCTTCTCTTAGGAGTAACATGCTATTTTATCCTCTTTTTTGGGGGGGGGGGTATTTCTCTTGAGTATCAGATTAATCTCCTCTCACAGATTATATTAACCTTAAAACCTGGGTCCCAATCTCTCTTATCCAACTCAATAACCCCTACATCAAGCCCCATAGAACAGGCAATCAGTAAATATTTAGAGTTCAATTAAACTGGTGGCTCTTCAGTGGAGTGGCCCAGGAAAGCTGCCGTCAGTCCTAAAGAGGAATCTACTCCTCCTCTTTCTCTTTAAGTTTTATTGCCCTTTTCTCCTTTTAGGGTTAAATCTAGTACCATAATTGAAAATACTGTAGCTATGCAGGGCAATATTCATATTTTACCCATCATCCGAGGATTCTTAATATTAAGTAATATTGTCATTGCTACTGTTGTCCCTGATTTGTAAAGTATAAATGGGGACTTCAGGAAAGGCTTGTCTGAAGTGGTGAAATCTGAGGAAAGACCTGAAGGAGGTGAGCAAGTCATGAAAAGCAGACTTGAAAGACGGAGGAGCAAGGGCAAGGGCCTGAGGCTGGAGCCAAGCTAGTGAGTCGAAGGAAGAGCCAGGCAGCTGTGCGGCCGGAGAGGACTGAGCAAGGGCAGGGGAGGGGTGGGAGGCAGCTCAGGGAAGTCTTACAGGCCATGGTAAACAAGTATTTATTTGGCTTTTACTCTGGGTGAATGGGCAGCCCCTGGAAAAGTTTGATTGGAGGGATCCGATGACTGGACTTGAACCTGCACAGGCTCCCTGTGGCTCTTGTGTTTGTAAAGGGAGATGGCAGGTATGCAAGCAGACACACCTGTCAGAAGGCCTTGCAGAAATCCAGGTCAGAGATGACGGACCAGAGTTGGATGGTAGAGGTGGTGAGAAGCGCCCCAGGGCCTCTTCCTTGCAGCTCGCTTTAAACCTTCCCGGAGCATGTGCAGGTGGGCACAGTTTTATTTTCATGACCATAGCAGAGTTTTTATTTTTTTAAACTGATTTTCAGGCTACATTTTCCGTTTCATGCTGTATATCTTTTCTCACCCACCATGAAAGACAATTATTGTCGAATCGCACCAAACGGGTGTGCAGCTGTCTCAGGCTGAGTGACAGAAAAGAAAATTGTCTCCGAAGGAATTACGACATAATCAGAAGGAGATGCAGAAGTACAATGAAACTTTATCTCATGGTTAAAAATACTCAAATTCATCTCATGGCGTCATGAATGAAGAACCCACCTAGCACCTACCGAGCTTTGGAAACCTGGAAATTACTGAAACATCAAGGTAAACCTGAATTGATGCATTAAATCACTTTAGAATTACCAGAAATGTAATTGATTTTATATGTTCTATTAATAATGCATAGGAAATATAAATACACAGTGACCTCGTGTAAGGGAGTCGTATGTTAATAGTGTTTCCTCGGCCATTTTTCATTTCTTTGTGCTCCAGTCCCAAGCCATGGCATTACAAGTTTTGTGTCCAAGGCACAAATGAAAATACAGATTATAGTAAGTGGTTATTAGAATGCAGGCTCTGTGAGGGAACAAAACCAGCTTTAATTTTTAACACTTTTTAAAATAAATTTTTACTGTTTGCTTTTGAAATAGATTTTATCTTTCTTGAGTATTTATAGAAATCTAAACTGTGGTGTTTAAAGTTAATTTCCTCAAACACACGAAATGCTTCAGGATGTAGTGTGTGTGTATGTGTGTGTGTGTGTGTGTGCGCGCACGTGGTGTACATGAAACTTGGTTAGATAATACAGGATACTGCAGAGCCTCGAGGTCGTTATTTTAATACAAGTCCTCACTGTGCAATGCTATAGATACAGAAGGAAGGAATGGAACATTGGTTTAGCTGCAAAGGAAATACTTCTTTGACTAATGCTATACCAACCTGGTTTTGTTTGTTTTGTGTCGTTTTTGGTTTTGTTTTGATTCTCTGTAGTCTAGGAAAAAGCTTCTCTTTAATGGAGGTTCTCAGTAAATAGTGATCTAAAGATAGCAACCTGTCTCTACTCCGTGCACAGGCACGAGGGAATCTAAACAGGTGTCTTCGGCCCATCGCATACAGGAAGACAAGGTCTCAGAAGGTGGCACCAGGGAAGCAAGAGGGGCCTCTGCACCGCGAGCTCTGGGCGTGGCTGCTACAGCCACCGCCAGTTTCGTAAGGACGGGCATCCTGGCCAACACAAGAAGAACGATTTTTTCATAGTAACAGGGTGATTTGCTAGAGAGACCATGCATGCAACATTAGGGAATGGGGCTGGGAAGAAAGACAGAGAAAGAAGGAATTCTCAGTGTGACTACAGGCAAAAAGAAAGATAACATTTCATATTAATTACTCACATCTAAGACCTGGTGTGTACAGTATGTCTCCTGCCTAAAAATAATTTAAACAGCCTGGCTAGAAGCACCACTCATTTGTCTCTGTGCACACCCTGCTGCTCACCTTTCTATAGAATCTATGTAAGAAAGGACATTTTAAGAGCCGCTTTCAACACATCATTCCAGCTTCACCAAGTAATCAGATTGCAGTCTTCATGTATAAATATTATTGGCTTTTAAGGATACATGAGTTATAGTTTTTAAAAGATTCCTTCTGGGTTTTGTTTTAGCCTGGCATACCCTCATAGTAAACAGAAGTGTAGGGCATGAAGCAAAGTATTTTATAATTCTAGATAACTTTGTTGTTATCTAAAGCAAAGTCATCTTTTCCCTTTCACCCCAGAGTTAATAAAGGGTCAGAGAAGGGTTTCATCCAAGGCCCCAGGTCAGCACCTCCTGGGTAAGGGCATTATCGCCAGATAAAAGCCAGGGTTTGAACAAAGGCTCTGCCAGCCACGTGCTGAGTGATCTTGTGCAAGATACTTCGTCTATCTGAGTTTTACTCTCCTCATCTGTAAACTGAGGACAAAGATCATGACCTTTTAGGATTGTAGGGAAGATTACTTAGTGCAATATCTGACACAGATTTGGCTCTCAGTTCTTTCACCGCCTTTGCCTTTCACAACAATGTGATTTGCTGCTGATGCAGTGCTCCCACAGGAAACGGTACGAGAGTATAACGGAAAGACCACAAGATTGAGATCTAGGGCCCAGTGCTCACATATTCACATATGCCACTCACATAAGTGGGGACTTCCGACATAGCCCCTAGCACCTCTGAGGACCAGGATTCTTTATCTTTATGGAAGTCATAAACTTTGTCCCCTTGGAGTCCTTGTGCATTAATTCATAAATTCAGCATATAAGGATCGAATATCTAATACATGTTGGGTGCTGTTTGAGGTGCTGGTGATATAAACAAGAATATAGCTTTCACAGGAAACTTGCGCTCAATTAAGAGGCAGGTGATAAAACACATTAACAAAAGAACATATAAGAGCCCTGGCTGGTAAGTCTCAGTGGACTGAGCGCCAGCCTGCAAACCAAAGGGTTGCCAGTTCCATTCCCAGTCAGGGCACATGTCTGGATTGCAGGCCAGGGCCCCAGTAGGGGGCGCACAAGAGGCAACCACACATTGATGTTTCTCTCCCTCTTTTTCTCCCTCCCTTCCCTTCTGTCTAAAAATAAATTAATAAATATATTTTTTTAAAAAAAAGAACATATAACAGAGTCCTATCAGGGAGCACTATGGACTATGATAACCAAGGAAAGAGGCTAAAGAGTAGAGAGAGTCATTGCAGGGCTGGAACATGGCCACACAGACAGGATAGTCAGGGAGACTGGTGGGGAGCAGAGTCCGTACGGGTGTGGAGCACTGCAAACTGACCGTCTGGGGAAGAGGATTCCAGGCAGACTGAGGGGTGAGGTGCAAAGCTCTGACAAGAAAGAGTTTGGGGTTGGGCTGGCAGAGCAGAGCGGGGGAGGGATTGAAGATCAGGTCCCAGTCAAATGATGTCAGAAGGCATTCAGAACCATTGAGGGGACTTTCCGTTTTCTTCTAAGTTGAATAGGAGGTCACTGCAGGGTTTTGAGTGACAAGCTGATAGGATGAGGCTGAGAACTGAAAGGATCCCTCTGTTTATTGTGAACAGGCAGGCAATGCAGGAGAGACAGACTAACTCGTGGCTCTTTGACAGGGCGCCCACGGTGAGGGTGGTAAGAAGAGTCAAGTTGAGGATTTTGGAAAAGTCAAATTGAGGAATTTTTTAAGGTCATCACACCAATGTAAACTATCGTTTTAACAAGTCTTTGGGGCTTAGTCCATATTTAACCACTTACTGTGACATTAAGCAAATTACTTAACCTTCTTAAACTTTTGTGTTGGTGACTAAAAGCGTCTTCCCCAAATTCCTATGTTGAAGCCCTACCCGCAATGTGATGGTATTTGGAGGCAGGGCCTTTGGGAGGTAATTAGGTTTACATGAGGTCATGAGGGTAGGGCTCTCATGGTGGGATCAGTGTTCTCACAGGAAGAGGAAGAGAAGTCAGAGGTCAAGATCTCTGCCATGTGAAGACGCAGTGAGCAGCCACCAACTACCAGCCAGGAAGAAGTATTTACAGAGGAATGAATCAGCCAGCCCCTTGATCTTGGACGTCAGGGTTCCAGGGCTGTGAAAGATAAATTCCTGTTATTTAAGCCACCCAAACTATGGTATTTTGTTCTAGAAGCTTGGTCTGACTAATACACTAAGTTCCCTCAACTGTAAAATGTAAGCAATAATATTGTCTACTCCACAGTGTTGCTGTGAGTTCTAGACGTTAGCTAAGTAAAGCTTACTGCAGGGTCTAGCACATATTAAAGTGCTTAATAAGTATCAGTAATGGTTAATACAATTTAAGTTTTCTGAAGTAATTAATAATGATTAATATAAGGGTGAACCCCTAGGAATAATAATTTTAAAAATTCTTAAAGTTTGCTAGTGAATATTTAATATTACAAAAAAATAGCTCACATAAAATAACACATGAGCAAACAGGTCACACATTCACAAGAAACTCAGATGAATGATTGTAAAAATTCATCTGTAGTTATATCACATTTGAGTCTATGTAAAATTAATCCTAGTTTTCCAAATCATTGGTTGTTTATTTTTCATAAACACATATTTTTAAAGAGTAGTCTAAAAAGAATAGCTTTCATTGTAAAATTTTATAGAAAACAACCCTTACAAAGTAAAATAAATGAATTCAGGGTTATTAGACAAATATAGACATTTAATTTGTTTGGACTTTTGTGCTATTTAGACACCTGCAGTAAAAACTTCTAGAGAACTAATGAGAACTACAGATCTGGGTTTTGTGAACATCCTGTTTGTACTCTTCTATTCTTAGTTAAACAGAATAATGATTTTTTAATCCTCATTAAGCATGAGATGTCAGGATGAAATTCCTTCACACCAGGGTCTATATAGAAGTAAAAATGAAACTCACCATCATGAGAACATGACACAAAGTAGCATCTCTTGTCCCAAAGGATAGTATGAATTTCCTCTCAAGATTATTTCTGAATGGGTGCCTTAACCCTTTGGAAGATCCCCCCCGCCCACAATCCTTTTCCTTTCTGAGAATCCTAAAAGGGGTAATTACAATTCTACAATTGTACAGCTCCCATTAGGCATCAGACCTCATGTCTAAGATTTTAGAAACAAACAACTGCTTATGTTATTTACATCCAGAACTCAGCTTATACCCTTGGAAAGTGTTTACTGTTTACAGCCAGTAGCTACTGAAACTGAGGAAACAACACACATACTTTCATTACCCTACCTACATCTTTAACATGTGGGTCTGCCAACAGCAAAAATTATTTTACTCAAATGATAATTTTAACACATCATATTTTTTGTGCTTGCCTAGATTTCAAACAAAAGATATACCAACAAAATAAAAATACGTACGAATACTAACTATGTAACACGATCCATCATGTGAATGAATATTGCTTTGTAAGGTCCCTTTTTCCGTGAATCTTTTTAGTACATCCGACCAGGGTCCTGCCTCTCTCTTAAGGGGAGAACAGAAGTAGCCAAGCAAGAGTGCTATTCCTTCATTAATACAGAAGAGAGCTTGGGGGTTTTGGACCACTTTCGTGGTAGGTACTCCTTTGGCAGTCCGTGGATCCTTTTTCAGATGAATGTTTTTAAGCATATTTCATAAAATATGCAGAATCATGAGAGAAAACCTATTATGTTGAAAAAGTTATCAGAGTGTTGAAAAACAAATTTATAATGTAGTAATATGTATGGTCCCTTTAAATTCTTGGACACATAAAGGATAATACTTTTTATAACATAATACACTCCTGTTTATTTTATAGGTCAAAGCAACTACTTGAAGAGTAATATCTATAGGTTCACAGAGTTATTAAGAGGAAACTGTGGGCCAAGGAAGTCAATTACTACCCAGAGAAAGGCAGAACTGAACAAAACCCAGGTCACCGCACTCACTACTGAGTAGAATGCTGGCTTCTGTTTGGTGGCCAGAGAAGCTATTCCTTTAGAACAGTCATTTGACCTGGATGCCAGAGTTAACTCGCTTTCCTTTGTGAAATTTAATACGGCATTTTTCAAAAGTGAGAAGCAATCAAATGCTCAATATTAAATTTCATGTGCAAAAAAAGAAGCATTGAGAAATAAGTCTGATATCTTGCTCTGGATATCAAAATCCATCGTTTGGCATGAGAAATATTTTTATCTCTCCTGAATTTTTGGCTTTTATTTTGAATTCATCTCAGTGGGAAATTCACATTGCATTCAGTGTTTTTCTCTTTATTCTGCTAAGCAATGAATCTCAGTTTTAACCTTCAACTACTTGCTCTGATTTCATTGAGATAAGTGTTTAGCTCTGGCAAGAAAATGATTTGCATTTTATTTGTATGAAGAGCCAATACTTCTTCACACAACAAGAGATATTTAGAGTGACAAGGGCTGAAACACAAAGGATGAAATTTCCAGTTTAAATTTTGCAGGTGCTAAAAAACAAAACCAAAACCAAAATGGAATGAATGACAAAAATACACTTGCCCAAGAAAAAAGTACAGGTTTAAAGACACACTGTTTAGTACTTCACCGTCCAAAAATATATGCAGTAGTAACTTTGCTCTCTCAAAGTTTTTCAAACAATAAATAACAGTTTATACTTCTTGAAGGACCAGGGAATAACAACAGATGTGTTTAAGGTTACACTCTGATGGGCACGAGGTCTCTATCTGTTTTGTTCACTGATACACCCCTCACAGCTAGAACAATGCAGAAGTTCAATAAATATTTGTTAAAGGAGTGTTGGTGAGATTTTTAAGCTGGTACAAGAAACTTGCAGTAACTCATCATCTGGTTGAATCGGCCAGGAAGTAAGCTGGTGTACAGAGGTGTCATTGACATTGATTTTTCTTTCCTTGGGTTGGAATGGAGGGCAGGAATCTTTATTTACTGATTTATTTTCGTCACCCCTTTCATGGCATTGTGTTTTCCCACAGTAGGTGCCCCTGAAGTGTTGTATGAATAATGGATGACTGCTGTTCCGGCAAACTCGTTTTTCTCCCCACTGTACATGTCTCCTACCTTACTCCCCCTTCACTGATAGTCGCTCACACTTGTCTCACCCCCTAGAGCCTCTGTGTTTTTATCACCGCCTCTCCAAATTAAAAACGATCTTCGACCTCTGTTCAGAGCCTTCCACCTTCCTGGAGTCTTCACTGACCCCAGCCTCTCTGAGCGACTGTAGAATATCAGTCTATATATCACTCATCCTGATGTTTTACCTGTTTCTGCCTTGCGTGTGATTTTCCTTTGTTCCCCGCTAAGCCACACCATGGATTTCCTTTGTATCCTTCACAATAAGTAGACTGCTCTATAAACAGTTAATGCTCAATGAATGCACAAAAAACATCAAAATGCATGCATAACATACCAGAATTATTCTCTGTGACGATGTCGACAGAGATCTTACACGTAACTTAATCTAAATTCAATTATGATCCTTGACCTCATCAACAACATCTGGACTCGGGGCTTTTCCAGGGAGATAAAGGAATCACCTTCAGAGGTGTGTAATTTTTCCTGTTTGAACTGTAATTGTGTCTTTATTTATATTGAGCCTAATATGCCTGCAGGCTCCACCTCCATAACTGGCTTTTTTACCCTTTTGGCTCAAACAGATCAATCTAATCCTTTTCCACATGACATTCATCTAAATATTTGGAGACTTTTATCTGTTAAGTCCCCTCAGATATTAGTTTCCTCAGACTAAATCGTTTATCGTTTGGCATGATTTTGTATGTCCTCACCATCCTTGTAGCACCTTCTAAAAGTACGTCAGATGTCCCACTCTGAAAGTAGGACAGTCCAAACCAGAATCAGTCATTTAGGTGTGATCGTACCATTCCTCATTTCACAGACTATGCTTTTATTTATAGGTCCATATCACATTAGATACTTAGAGGTCATAATCCCATAACCATAATCTATTCGAACTTATTGTCAACTCAAACTCCTTTATCATTTTTACATGTTCGAAAACTACTGCTCATTATTTTGTGGTCATTGCATTCAGGGCAACTTGTAGGACCCTACTATCCTACCTCCTGAGTCTTTATTTAGACTTGCTGGATTCTTCCCAACTCCCCACAGTGACAAGAACCTTTAGGGTTTTAAGTATCACATCTAACTTTCTATTTATTCCACATTCATATCTTGTGAAATGCATAAGAATATCCTCTTGCCCTCACAGAGGCAAGCGAAGTTTCTGTAAAGGGCACGACAGTAAATGCTTGGGTTTTGCAGACCACGGCCTTCACCTCGACTATTCAATCTTGCTTCCTTAGTAGGAAACCAGCCATAGACGATACAAAACAAATGAGGGCAACTAGGATCCAATAAAAATTCATTTACACACACTAAAATCTATATTTCATGCAATGTTATATGTTACAAAATATTATTGTTCTTTTGATTTTCTCCAATTATTTAAAAATATGTAAAGCCATTCTTGCCTCACAGGCCATACAAAAACAGGTGGTGGGCGTGGTTTGGCCCACAGACCTCAGTTTGCTGAATCCTGATCTAAGTCATTACTACAAGTGGTGTGAATGAAAGTCCCTTGACATATGGTAAGAAACCTGCCTCCTTCATAACAAGGGCTTAGCAATAAACCTGACTAAAGATCATTTAGAAATACAAAAGCCGAGGACGTACTCTCCACACAAACCTGGCTCAGTGTCTCAGGAAGAGGCTTAGAAATGAGCATCTTAAAACTGCTCCCTGAATGTTTCCTATGTACAGCACAGTTTCTAAAACTGAAATTTGTTATTGTTAACAAGAGTTTTTTTTTAATTTTCTTTTTAAAAATACTTTGTTTTTACAGTGAAATACTGAGACTATAATGGTAAGCAAGACAGGTATAGCGCCTGTCCTTACAGACTTCATTGTAGTGTTACATTTTGTCAAAACCATTTATTACAATGACTTTCCCCCAATCCACTAAAAGCTCCTTAGGGCTGATACCACTGTATCATTCATAATCGGAAATCAATTGTGTTAATAAATGAAATAGTATTAAAAATAATACATACGCCTCTTCATATTATCTATGTTAAAATGGGACATTATAAGCTATTTTAGAAAATGATCCATGAATGGTGTATGTGAATTTTTACATGCTGTCTTGCTATTTGGCTCACCACTGTATTATCAGTACCAAGAACTTTGCCTAACACGTAATGGTTATTCATGTTGTTAACTGATAATTAAATTACTATAAGAGCATTATATGCAAGGAGCTAAAGGAGAAAACGGGAAAGTATGAAAAACAAATATGTCAAATTAAAACTTCTACCGAAATTTTTGAAAACATGTAAATTACACTGCATTCCTACCAGGGAGTAGTAATTCACATAGTTATTCTGAGCACCAAAGCTGCACTCCGCCGCCACCACGCCTCGGCCGACACACATAAATGAAATCAAATGGAACCAACCATCAAAAACAAAAAATAAAAAAGCAATAACACTTGGAGGGAGAAGAAAAGTCCTCATTGCTCTACTGGTCTCAGATAAACTTTTTAATCTCATGTTTCAGTTTACTAGTGAAAAGTGGAAATCATGTTCATGTGACTGACCCATGCTTAAAGACACCATGAAAATAAAAGACACAACTTCTTCTCTCAGGAGCATCATGGAGAATAAAGGTTTCAAGAAGCAATCAGAGGGTGCATATCATAAAGTGGACATATACTGAGCAAATAAAGCATTCATTTACATATTCAAAAGTAACAGAAACAATTGCATCCTTTTGAGAAATCCTGAAACATCTATCTTTCATTTTACCTTTGCTACAGGGCTAACCTGCAGTTATAGCTTCCTCATAATTTCAATGTTCCCCCCCACCCACAAGCACTTTTAGTTTGTCCTCACAGGTTCAATAAATCATCAAAGACCTCAATTAGAGAACTCAGAGCCAGTGAGCTTTGTTCTGTGAGCCACTTCCCCCTTGGCACTGCCATAGTAGAAACTGCTGCCACTCCCAACACCTCCACCACAGCAGCTTTAGCGGCAGCACCTAAATGCCACCAGCATCTCTTAAGGCAGTAAAATCAGCAGCCGCAAAGATAAGACGAAGCTTCCCGTTTATCCCCCAACTCAGTACAGCATCAAATTCCTGCTTTCACTGTAGCATGACAATACTACATTCTCATTCCTAGCTGTCATGACCACTGTTAACCTCAATTGTACTTCATTAAGTGCTTATTCCCAAACATCCCGCCATCCATTGTAGCCTGGATTATTCTCTCTCTTTGTTATTATTTCTGGAGTTTCCTTCTTCCTTTGCCTGCTTCGGTTCCACTCCTTCCAGCACGCCCATCAGCGCTTGGCACCTCACAAATTTGCTGCAGCCACGGACTCTTCTTGTTCATCACCGATGACACTGCTAAAGACCTGGCCCCCTTCCTTCAATCTTTTCTTTCCTTCCAACTGTTTTCTTCTCATTTACTGCTCCCAGGCTTCACTTCTGCCAGCTGTCTGCTTTGTCTCCCACATCTGTCTGCTGCTTTTGAGGACAACCCCAGCAGAGCCGCAGTTAAGAACAACGAAAAGATTTTATCTACCAGTGCTGAAGTATGGTGAACTTTTGTGAGCAAAACTCTTTTGAATCAGCTTTATAACAACTGCTCAGACTGTACAGACTGCAAATTTGCACAAAATTAATTAATTAATTAAAAGCCCACAAAAGCCAAAAGGAAAATATAAGTTGAAGTTTGCCAATGGTTTGCAAGGCAGATGACGTACAGGAGAATAATGCCAATGTTAGAACATGGCTGGCTCCAGTATGTTAGATACCATGGGTCAAAAAATGATCCCCTGCCTTCTGGGATGTTTCATCTTCCTTCAGGCATGAACACATGCAGTAACAGAAGAAGCACTTGCCCACCCATGATATTATCCAATCAAATCCTGCTATCAAGAGTGGTGACATTTCATTTAAATCATCTTCTACTGCATCACCAGTGGACATAGAAATAAGAATTTGGGCCAACTCTAAACTTCAAAGAATTATGTCATTCTGGGTATGTTATCCAATGTTCCAACCCTCAGTTACCCCATCGGTGAAGTGGAAATATTGACCTAACAGATTTTATGAAAAATATATAAGTAAATGTAGTTGAAAGTGCATGATGCATATTAATAAAGAATGTAACTAGTGTAACTTTTTTTAATGTGTGTCATTAGAAAAGGGTAGAGGAATAATAGCTGACATTTATGAGGACTCAGTATGCTTGAGGTTATAATGTGCTTTCTATTCATTAATTCATTTTTTTTACAAATCCATATTGAAAATATACCATGTGCCAGGATCACTTGTGGCCACTGGAGACATAGTGCTGAATAAAACATGTTTCTAAATTCAAAGAGTACACATTCTAGATGGGATAGAACACATAAATATACACATCGCATGATAAATAATAGGTGCTGTGGTCCCAGAGTAAGAGATCAGAGGGAGACTAGGGATGTGGGAGGAGTATTTTAGATAAATCATCCTAAAATGGTTTGCTCTAGTCCCTCTAAGAGGAAATGAACAGAGGGACTTTTGAGCAGTCCCTCTGTTCAAAATGAATTTGCACAGAGATATCAGTAAGGTGAGAAAGCAAGTCATACAAATATCTAAGGGATAATATTCAAGTAGCAGAAGTAGCAAGAACCAAGGCAGGGAGCAAACGGAACGAGCCTGATGTAACTGAGTAATGGCAAGGGAGCCAGGGCGGCAGAGGCAGCACGAGCACGGCGGCTGAAGGTGCATTACGGCCAGAGCCAGATGCTGTAAGGTCGGATCACTGAGGGTAAGTTGCATGGATTTTATTCTTAGCGGGGCTAAAATATTTTGAGCAGGGGAGAGACAAAATGTAATTTAAAGATTTATAAAATTACTCTGGCTGCTGTTGGGAGGGGAAAAGAAATCTGTACAGAGTCAAAAATGGGGGTTTGGAGACCAGTTAAGAAGCTATTACAGCTACTCTGGTAAGAACGGTGGTTTGGACCAGGGTGATGGTAAGGAAGGTACTGGAACAGTCACATTCGGGACTTGTTTTTGAGGTACAGCTCACAGGATTTGCAAATGGGCTGGTTGCAAGATATAAATAAATGAGAAGATTCATGGGTAAGTCCTGAGTTAAGACCTGTGGAACTGGAAAAATTACAGAAATTAGAAAGTCAGGGAAGGAACTTATTTGAGGAAAAATCTTCAAGAGGAGTGTCCAGATCATGTTAAGTTTGAGAAGTCTACTAGAGAGCTGAGTGAAGATACTGATAAGCAATGATATACGAGTTTCTAGACCTCAGAAAAGTGGTTTAGGCTAGAGATACAAGTATACACTCTTATTTAATGCTCACATAGTTCTAAGATACAGGAACTACATTTCCATTTTATAGAAAATGGGTTTGGAGAAACTACATAATTTGTTTCTGATCCTAGAGCAAGATTGTGTGAAAACAAAACAGAAAAAAAGATCTAACTAGTTTATAAATACCTGAAGTCCTATCTGGGTTTGGCTGAGGGGATAAATCTAAGTACAGTTAATGGGAAAAAAAATCTGAAAAGTCATAATCTCAAATAAACTTCGTTACTGCCTGAAATTCAAGTATAGCATTAATTATGATACAGAATGATCCCCCCACCAAAAAAAAAAAAAAAAAAAAAGACTCCAGGTTTATAATCAGTGAAATTCAAGGAGATATTTCATTAAGTCATAGATATGTAATAGGCTCAATCTGCCAAGAATATACCTGGAAAGCAATGAATAAAATTTAAAAAGCCAAATATTTTTATCTTGGCTAACTACAGATTTAAAGGGAGCATTAAAATCTATAAATATGTAAGAAGATAATGATGAATCATTTATCACACTTGTGTGTCTCTAAACTGCACCTAAATAGCTCAAGAAAGGAGGCTGTCTAAACCTGTACTGTAATCTGAGTTTCCATATGGCATTTATCGGCATTTATACAATCACTCTCGAGAACGAGTTGAATGGAACAGAAAATTCACTTCTTCCTGTACATAATCTTAGAGTATTCCCAAATCAGTATAAATTCAGCTGTATTATCAGTATCCAAGATTCACTTTTGTCTGCTTCTAATTTCATTGTTTTTCTCACAACATCATTTCTGGTTCCTTTTCAGTGATTATTTAGCAATGATTATACTATAGCATGTTTGGTTTAAAGTGAAGTTTCCAGAAAGCTTCCATCTGAATCTCAGCTCCACCCTCTACCATGTGCATGTCCATGTAACCTCCCTGTGCCTTATGAAACTCTCATCTATAAAATGGAGATAACAGTCGGGCCTTCCGCGTGGGGTTATTATTATAATTAAATGAGGTGATATTGGTAAAATCATTGATAAAGTACCTGGAATAGGGTAAGGAATCAATAAAAGGTGTTCCATTTGTTATTATCATTATCATTATTTTTACATGTACCCAGAATTCCATATATCCCTTGTCTCCTTTACTCCAGGAGGGGAGTTAAAAAGATAAATATTTCTAAAAGGTAAGGTTACCAACAATAGTCATTTTCTAAATTTTTACATTCAGAAGGATTTATTTTTTAGAAGTCTATTGCAATTTCTCCTGGTAATACTAGGCACAGTTATTCTTTCATATATGTCTTCAGGAGATCTCAATGGGATATTAGGATTCAGCATTATATAAGATAATTTCTTCTGCCAATTTACTGGTAATCCTGGGTTCAGACAAGAGACATGAGCTTTGGCAAGAGCGTGTTACCCATTAGACCCCATGTCCAAGCTGTCAGGCTTGGAATTGAAGTAAGACATGTTCAGCTCCAAGTGGCTCTTCCTCCTCTGTGTTCGCCCACAGGAGAATCCCCTGGGCCTGTTCACCAGAGGGTATTCTCTAATCACAGATGATTAAAACTGATGAGATCAGCATAATTTAGGTTAACAATATGAACAGATATTTTAAACAGACTTCAAATAAATAGCTTCATACCACTGCTCTCCTCTACACGCTGAACATCAATAACAATGTTTATGTTTTTTAAAGAGGTGGCTGTGGTAAAAGATGACATACACCATGCCTATGTGACAGCACACACGTCTCTGAAAAGCATACACTGGTACAAACAGGAATGTAATGCAGACACTGAATTTCCAAACCATAATGCAAAACCAAATTAATCATTTCAACTTCCTTTCAAATAGGACCTCCACCTGTGTTTACACAAGAGGCTCCTGGGTGGTCCTTCATAGCCCAGCCCACCCAAATCACAACTGAAACTCACTCTCAGCAGCTGAAAAAAATTTTTTTAACTCATCATCATAGAGATAAAGAAAATCAAACTCTAGCTCTTTTATCTGGCAGATGAAACCCAGCGAGGTTAAATCACTTGAACCCGGCTGAGATGGTAACCACAGTGTCAGTCTGCATTCGAAGCTTTCTCTCAAGTGGGCTCATGTCCCGCCTATTATGCAAATCTTTCTTTCTTCTCTCTCCCTTTCTTTCACTATTTCTTCTCTTTCTCTTCCTTACTTGCCCTTCTTTACTGACTAGCTTCCCTCACTATCTCTCAGTCTCTCCTTCCCCCTCCTTTTTTCCCCTAGATTATTTCCCAACCTCTTCCTATCTCAACACCATTCTGAGGCTATAGAGGTGACAAGTCAAATGTCTTGGGAGCCCTTGCCCTCTTAGATGTTTCTGTCTAGAGGCTGGTAAAAACATTTAAGCAGGCTCCCTGAAATAGTGTGTTACATGTGTCATCACAGGGAAGTGTGGGGGTCCTGAAGGAGCAGGCGAGCAAGAGAGGCCCTGAAAGAAACACAGGGGAGTGACATAAAGGAACACCATGCCGCGTCGGCCTGATGGATGCACAGGGAAAACGAAGAGAAGAGAATGAGGAAGAGTATTCTAGGAGGAGGGAGTAGCCTGGCCAGGGGCAAAGATGTGAGAAAGTTCAGGAAACAGAAAGAAATTCAGGACAGGTAAACTGGAGTCCAAGGCAGTAGACAACTAGATAGGAATTTTGCCTCAGGGTGAATCACACTTCCGGTCTTCATGTCTGATTTAGATGAACTTTAGGTGAGTATTTGGGCTTAGAATTGACACTGGAATAGCCTTGGGGGCTTTTGGGAAGAAGGGAATGTATTTTGCATGTGATGGGAACATGAATTTTGGGGGGCAGAGGGTACAGTGCTATTATGGGCTCAGTTATGTGCCCCCCCAAATTCATATGTTGATATCCTAACCCCAAGTACCTCTGAATGTGACCATATGTACAGACAGGATCTTTACAGGGTAATCAAGTTAAAATACAGTTATTAGACTGAGTTTATAAGACTGATGTCCTTATAAAATGAGAAAATTTGGATATGGACGCGTTCGGAGGGAAGACCATGTAACGAGCAAAGAGAGGGCCGCCATCTACAAGCCAAGGAAGAGGCCTGGGAGAGGGTCTTTCCCCTTGGTCCTCAGAAGGAAGCTACCCTGTCGATACCTTGACTTCTAGACCCCAGAACTGTGAAAAAAGGAATTTGTGCAGTTTCAGTCCCCCAGTCTATAGTACTTTGTTATGGCAACCCTATGAGACTGAAAACAGATTTTAGTTTTTGTGGAAAAAATGAATACAAACTAACCCCTAGATGAGATTTGAGAAGTGGGCAATGGCTAAATCATTAAAAACCACATTATGTAATACAGACTTTCACCTAAAGGAAAGGCAGGTCACCTTCCGATGTGAGACACCAATGGTACACAAAGGCCCCTCCTCCGATCTATCACGTACAGACCATTTCCTATTCTATCGATGCTTTGGGTCTTGTGGTTTCCTTGGTCAGCTTCTCACTAGCTGACAACATTCATCATTCCTTCATGGATGGAAGATATGCCCCGAATCCTACTCTAGTTACAGTCTGCTGCTCCAGTTTGTAACTTGCTTTGTATTTCCTTAGTACAGTTTGGGTCACGCTGGAATTGTTCCAGGTGTTGTACCAGGTGCCGTGGGAGTCATTCTCATATTTCCTCCTTCTTACTACTAGGGTGTGGGCCACAGTTTCCAGCTCCCGGCACTTGCATTTCCTCGCCTGAGGGCTTTCTGTGACCATGGAAGCCAGCTTTCCTGAAGTACAGTCCTGAAGTTGGGAGAAATTACTCCCTGCCTATATTGTAAACACATACTCCTGTTCCCTTGTCTCGGGCTTGTGTTTTCACACTTGATGCCAGTGTTTGTTTACTGAAATTAAGTTCACCCTTTGTCTTCCTTCTTTTAGTTGTTATGGATTGAACTGTATCCCCCCAAAAGGAGTCCTAACCGTCAGGATCTCAGAATGTGGTCTTATTTGGAAATAGGGTCTTTACAGAGTAATAAGTTAAAATGAGGTCACTTCAGTGGACCCTGATCCACTATGATTTATAAAAGGGAAACTGGGCCATAGGGACAGAAGTATACAGCAGGAATATAATGTGACAACACGCTGGGAAATTGTCACATGAAGACAGAGGATTGGGGTGATGCATGAACAAGCCAAGGGACACCTGAGGTTACCAGAAGTTAAGAGAAAGGCATGGGGCAGTTCTTTCCCTGGCACCTTCAAGGGCAACCTGGCCCTGCCAACACCTGAATTTCTAACTTCCAGCCTCCAGAACTATAAGACCATAAGTTTCACTTGCTTTAAGCCACCTGGTCTTTGGTACTTTGTTACAGCAGCCCTAAGAAATGAATATACTTGTTTTCTCATTTTAACATTCCCCATTCCTTCATTCCCCAAATTAACTAATTGTACTAGAATTTTTATCTCAAAATCTTCCTAAGTAAGAGGCATTTCCCCAATTATATTCGGAGATCCTTTAGAAAAAATATACATTCTTCTGTTTCTAACCTTCCTGATAACTAGCAAAATATTCTCCATATAGTTAGTGCTTATTAAAAGCTTGAAAAAGAAGAAACGACCTAAGTGTCCATTAATAGAAGAACAGATAATAAAAATATCACACACATATTCAGAGAGAGAGAGAGAGAGAAACATTCACCCATAGGAAAAAGGGAAATCCTAACATTTGAGACAAGATGGATAGACTTTAAGGGCATTATGCTAAGTGTCATCAGTCAGACAAAGACAAATACTATATATATGATCTCACTTATATGTGGAATCTAAAAAACCTAACTCATAAATACAGAGAAAAGATCGGTGGTTGCTGAAGACAAAAGGAGGAGAGGTGGGTGCAATGGATAAAGGTTGAAATAAAGAACAAACAGAAAAAGAACAGAAAGAGAAGGAGGAGGAGATGGAAAAAGAGGAGAAGGAGGGAGGAAGAAGTAATAGGCTATTAGAATGCAAGAAGTTGCAGTTTTTGCATGTAAACATGGATAAATGAAACAAATTACTAAAGAAGTGGGGCTAATGTTTGGAAAAGGCTCCTGCATGGTCATGTCACATGACAGCACTGTCATATTCAGTCACCTCATTACTCCTTATTTCCTTTCACTAAACTAAGAAATAAACAAAAATACGTCCTTAATAAAAAATTTCTGGACATTTTCAAATACTTTATTAGATATCACGTAAGTTCAAAAGCCCCTCTTTTGAGGCGGCTCCTCCACTGCAGTAATCCACAGAGAGATTTAAAGTGCCAACATAAAACGTTCACTTTTCTACTCTGATTAAAGGTAAAGCACAAGTTATGTTTATAGCTCTTGCTTGACATAGCTGTGCTGAATCATTATATTTTTGCACATTGTAATAAATGTATTTATGAGAATGCAATTGCTTGCCTTTAAAAACAATTAAAGATTCCTCCTAGTGGAAATGATTTTTTTTTTGTTGTACTGCAAATCTTTTCTAGGATCACTAGTAAGGGACTCCAAATATTAAAAGAACAATCCTTTTACTAGAACTGTATGAATGTATGACACTGACAGTTCTTTTCATTTGGCAGTAAACTGTTCTCTGGTAGACACCGAGCCGGGCTCACAGGAGATCTAGAGGAAGATCGGGGAGATAACGGGCCGCCTCGGCGCTCTCCCTCCGCCACCTCGTCTATGTCTGCACTCTCCTTAAAGCTACTGGGGGAGAATGGACAGATGCTCAGGACACAGGTTTTTGGAAGCAAGAGAAACAAAGTGAGAAGAGGATCAGATGTCTGAAAGCTGGAATGTCAAGTGGGTGCTTGCCACATGAGACAAAACAGAGGACTCTATCGATGCGATTGTCAACACATGCTTTATATGCAGCATATTGTAAGTATAAGCACATACTCCTGAGTTAGTAAAAATGAGCAATGACTAGTCTAATAAACTGGGTAACCTAAAGGAACATTTTTAAAAATTTATTATAATATTTTAAAAGGCTCCTATGAGCCACAAATTCCCAATTAAGCGTCACATTTAATCCTGCTAACCTAAAATTTAACACCACATTATAGTTTAGGAGTAACAGTTTTTCACATCATTTTGACATGATACTATTATAATGTCAAGAAAGATATATGATTGGTATTCCATGTTTCTTTCTGAATTTTTTTAGTAGGTAAGAACTATAGAGAATCAAGCTCTATCATGGTAATTACTGAAAAGAAAAAGGTTAAACAGGAACGTCAAGTGTTTTATTATACGACAGGTGCTAGAGTTCTAAATAATCACATGCCTCACAAAAATCAATATTTTATATATACACATCTAGCCTCTACTTATGAAAATGAAAGCATAAATATCTACTATGTCTCAAAGGATGTTAGTTACATAAAGAATATTGAAACAAAGAGGAAAATTTTCTCATTCAACAAATAGTTATTGAATGTCAAGTAAGTGTAAGAAATTGTGCCAAGTATATGTGGGATTCGAACGGAACACAATTTAGATCTTACCTACTAGTTGAGATAAGTGTTGATCACAGGTGATCTCAACATGAAGTTTTATATATTCCAGAATTTGAAAGTCAGGCAAATCAGTGTTATGAGTGTAGAGTAAGGAAGAAACACTACCCATCGTGGCTGTTCAAGGAAGATATCAAGATACAAACTTTTAAACTGGATCTAAAAAAAATGGATTTGATATTCAGACATGAATACGGCTGAAAAGGAATTTGAGGGAGAAGAAAAACATCAGAAAAGTGAAAAAGGGTAGAAGCACAAGCTTTTGATCTGGTAACAAGTGTCCTGCTTGACCAGAATGGTACCCGTGGTAAATATAAGAACATAAAGTCAGAATGGGAAGTTCTGAAGTACATGTGACAAAGTCAACAGAAGGCGCCGTGTCGGGTTTGTAATAGGGGTGTGGCACATTGACTGTGATGCACTTAGAAGTTCAATCTGGAGGCAGAGTATAGGGTGCACTGGGATAGTAAGTGTCTACAATCGGGGGTTGCAAATTCAAGCGCACATCAAGGCCGGAAGAAAATGTAAAAAGTAGCTTTAAGAAGGACCTACTCAATCCTAGCCGGTAAGAAATTTGGCAGGTCTGATTTTGCCAAATACTCTAGTTCTTTCAGAAAAACTGTAAATACAGATTTTGATGTGAACTTTTCTAATTCATAGATGTTAAATAATTTTAAAGAATATTTTATTATGGACTGATTGATGATTGAAATCTGAACTCAGTCCATGTGCTGCTGACAGCTTTCAACAGGACAACCAGTATAAAGATGTGAGAATGATCTTGGCATAAATTAGTAAGGCCTTGAATTGGATAGTGTAAGGAATTATTATATGTTTGACTATTCTTTCTTGCAGTTTAATCAATTAATAAATAGTTAACAAATCTAGACAATATAATTTAAAAAGAATTTAACAGTACCTGGCAGAAATATCACAGTTAAATAAAATAATGAACTTTATAGTTTTCCTGAAAAAAACCTAATGAAACCATGTCAACACTTATATAAAATCACTGAATATACCATCAATTTTTCCCCAATAATAACTGTGAAGTTAAAATTAGGAACAATGTGAGAAGTCAATATTAGTAGGTATATAGTCCCTCATGAAGATTCCATTTATTATTGCTATTAATATTTTAAAATAACTGATTAAATCAATAGTTCCATTTTACTCCTTTAACATCCAGTCAGGGGACTGTTTTTCTCCCACAGCTAATTTTAATAATGCAAATATTTTCAATGCTTATTAAAAAGAAAAAGAGGTCAGTTGGTACTATTTTAATAATGTTTTCAGATCAAAGGGACTACTTCCATGTGTCATATGAAGCAAAAGGATCTTCCTGAAACTCTCTCCATGCCACTTACATTCATGTTAAGCTTTTAATAAGGTATGCTCATAAAATTAGGGATGCCTTTGGCAAGAAGGTAAAGGAACCCCTGTATATGTCCACTGTCCTGTCAATAAACCAGGAAAGAAGTTTTTAGGGAGAAATCAGAACCTAGAGCAGAAGGCTGAAGTAGGAAAGGAAGAAATATGTTTCTCTTTGAGCCTCCCTCTTCTCTGCCAGGGTTTCCAGTAGGGTAAACACATCAAAGGAAACTCCTGCAAAGCACGGATGGGACAAGATGGGCTCCGTCAGGTGGAGCTGTGCCAAGAACCTGGCAGGCAAGCCAACCCCAGAAGGGCTTCCAAATGAAGGTGAGCACATTCTGCTCCGTAAACCAGGTTATCAAGACACTTGTCACTTTGCATGTATTGTTCATCTGTAATCTCTGAGCCTTCTGTAAAATTATGTTTAAATGACAAAGATGGGGGTCAACTCTAAAAAGAGAACTCATGCAGAAAGTCTGCCTTTACAGAGCCTGCTGGGGCCAGACTGAGCGTTTCAGTGGTGAGGAAGGAGAAAGCCCCACAGGGAAGCTGACCCTGGAATAAGGGTCAAGGTCAGAAAGTCATGCTGTGAAAATTCTTTTCTCTTTATAAATTTTACAAGTTCAGGGTTTGTTTTTTTTTAATTTTTTAAAAAGAGAACCGGTGGGTTTTTCTAACACCTTGATATCCAACTTCATGGGAATTGAGTAAGCACTTTCAATGTCCGGAGGATTATTGGACATATTTTGTGTAATTAAAAAAAAAAAATCCTGATTTATTTTATAGGTATCCGCGCAACTGTGTAAGCCTCTGCATGGGCAAGAATTCAAGTATGGTCTTCAACAGTCGCCATGACCACGCTGGAGCCCGGTGTCTGCTTTTACCTATAGGGTTATCATATTCCCAGTTTGCCGGGACAGTTTGCTGACATTTCTTGTCTTGGTATAATTATTACTGGTTCTCCTTTTTTCTCTCAAAAGTGTCCCAATTTGGATAGTAAATTATATAAACACAGAACCGTTAATTAATAGCTGAGATTTTCTGCTACTAGTAACAGCCACGTCGCAGAATCTCAATTTACTGTGTCCAAGCACTGCTAAAGACTGCTCACTAAGTGATATATTCAACAAAAGGCATGGTGGTTTCCCTTCTCCTATGTTCAGCTTGTTTATTTGCTATATGACTAAAGGTACAGAAAGCAGTGAATTCACACCATGTTACTTCAGCACCAAGTGAAATCTACCAGTTCAGGAGGCCACATCTTAATTTGTGTATATGAAAATTCCTTTATATATATAGCTTTAGAAAAATATCTACAGATCACTTTGCATGCTTTTGTTCTTAGAAAAGGTAACGTAGATTACAGATTGTATTTTCCTTATTTTACTGCCATTAAACTGAGAATAATTTTAGCAACCTGGTGTATAAATGAGCTTTTCTCGTGTACACTTTACTACCTACCTACTCTACATGTTTTATGTGATCTATTATTTATTTTTAATATATTTTCTTATTTTCTGTTATGTTTAACTTACAAGCCTCTTCAATACCTTTGTAAATTTTAAAATGCTAAATGTTACAATTAAAAATTAAAATAAATATTCTAAGTCCCCCTCTCATTCCAGAAATTATTGTATTTGTGATTATAGGACAAATGTTAGAACTTACATGGACAGCCTGATGGAATTAAACTTACAGGCACCAGATTCGCTTGTTTCCTAAAGTCAAAATATGAAAAGAAAAAAGTCTTGCAAGTTTGGAGGAGAAAAGTCACAGCAACAGTTTTAATTGTGCATAATAATGCATAAAGCGACCCTTCATAGTACTTTTGAAAATTACTGGGCTACCCATGGAAATGTAAGCTGTGTGACTTCAGAGAACATAATTTACTTCCACGACTCCAAGCTCTTCATCTTTAAACTGGGGTTAACATTTCCTTCACATACTTGTGAAAACTATATATAATAATAGTTAAGCAGCCCCCAAGAATGTGCCCTGTGTGTAGCAGATGATAATTAAATAGCAACTATTATTCTGATTTTAAGGAAAAAAACCCAGCTTCTTAACAATCACAACATCCCAAGGCCTCTGTGAACTCCCCAATTCTCAAATATCCCTCTATTACATTGCCCAGAAAATAAAACTTGGGGGTTATACATTATAGTTATAATATTTGCTAAAACCCTTTCACAAATCACCACTGCTTCACTGTATTTAGGGAATATGTAAACTTATTCATTTCACATGTACTAACCACTGCAAGATCTGATGTCCTGCCCTAAGCTTTTGCAAACCTGAATTTATTTCTTGGTTCAGAAGCATTCTTTTCTGATACCTCTTCATGTCATTTTTCTCTTCCAACACCAGACATTAGAATTTGCTGATTTCCAGCATGATTCTTCACAAAGGAATGCAACGTACTTCCCTTTAGGAAACCAATCACACATGCCTTATGAGCAAAATCCATGAATTTTTTGTGAGATGTTAAAGAGGGCTCCCTCAATCAGTTTAATCTTTACTCCAGCTCATCTCATTGTACAAATGATCCAATTCAGTGCCTACGAAGTGACGAATTACTATAGGAACTGAGCTAGTTGGTTGACTCATAAAGAGTGAAACTAACAGTTAACTATAAAAACCAAGGGTCTACAGGTCCTCGTTTTTTCTTAGAAATTTCATAAACACAGAAAGAAAGGCAACATAGATCTATCTAGCATATCGGATCAAAGGAGACTATAGTGTAAAGATTTCTATGTGAACCAGAGACACAAATATGAATGTGTGACCATGGCCGAGGAAGGAGAAGACTAGAGCTTAAAGAGTCTCTGCCTGTGCTGAGGAACAGAGAGACTGGGGCAATTTAGAGGGAGGAGCCAGACCTATGCTAAGGCTGGTCAGGCTTCAGGCAAAATCCTGAAAGACACTTTTGTAGAACGAGCCCTGGTTCCTGTACCTGATTACACTCAGAGCATTCTCTTCAGGAAGTTAGGAGGCTATCCCTGGGGACAAGCATAGATCAGCTTTTCTAGTCTCTCCAGCCAGAGGACCACCATAAATGGATCAAATCAGATTTACCCTCTGGCCTAACACCCTCTGGCCAGGTGCAAACGCAGTGGCATTCTCACAGCAGCAAGTTCCCCACCCCCGGTCTGTTGATGCAACCTTGCAGTTTCCCTTTTATTGCAGAAGTGTACATTTATAAAGCACCTGAGTGAATAAAATGTCACACACAACTGTGTTCCTGTTACATTATTAGTCAAGCGACCATGTAACCATCAATGAAGATAATAACACATAATCAAAAAAATACAGATGATATATATGTATATAAATATATATAAAATCTTATTCAGTTCTCCCTGAAACCCAATAAATTGTTTAAAACATAAGGGAACTGAGGTTAAATGATTCATGCAAAGTGGGATAACCAGCAAGTGGCAAAACTGAGCTATAAAATCCAGGTCAGTCACATTTCAGCTTTATAGTATACACCATGCTTACCCTCCAGAGAATCTAAATGATAAATATTTTCTAATTTTAACAAATGAAAAGGAAGTGAAAGCAGGAAATCCATGACTGGTCAGCAAAGTAAGCAGGTCTATAAAGAGAAAAGGCTAGAAGTGAAAGTTCCCAGCATCCCCTTGGGGACCAGTCACTATTTCTCAATTATCCTGGTCCTTCTTCATCCTTACCCCTGGAATTCTGCAAGATACTCCAGTATCTCTTAAGCAGCCCAGATTGGGTTCTCTGGCTTACAGTGGAGAACATGCTACTACACACATGTGCTACTGAGGTCACGGAATTATACAATACTTGCAAAATAAAACGTTAATTAGATAATCAAAGAAGTGTGCACTAAAATAATTATAATGCATTTAATAAGCTTTTTATTTGGGCAAAAAGTAAATTTAAATGCACTAGGCCTTACCATCCCTGGGCTCAGTGAGTGCTACTGTCCTGTAGCTAACACCAAGCTTTAGTGAGGCTTCACAGCATTATGACTGGAAATCCTCACTGTAAGAGGAGGGTTCCCAGCCTGTCCTCTAAGTTATGGCCAATCAGCTCAGAATCCTACCTCCACAAACCCACAGACCACGGCATCACCTCTGAAAAGCCTAGAGAGGCGGTGTCTGGAACACAGCCCCTGTCGCCAGACCACTCAAGTATAAATTCTGTTCTGCCTCTTGCTAGCTGTGTCATCTTTCACAAGATACTTACCTTTTCTGGGTCTCCATTTCAAGTGCGTTAATACGGTACCCTCAAACACTCAGTGAACTTTCAATATTGCTATAAAGATGGTGCAAAGTTCTTTCTTCTCTCTGTACCCCTTTAAAGTGGAACAAGGTTACTGAAAAGATGCTGCCTTGTTGAGAGAAGCGACTAAAATCTCCAGCATCAGATTGAAAGGAGGTCCTATCCTTCA
>PVJD01009230.1:0-64998 GCA_004026545.1 Mormoops blainvillei | reverse complement strand
CAGGTCTGGTCCAGTGCCTTTTTAATTCCACAAAGGCACACCCACAGCTCCATAACACCTCTACTAGGTAAAGGATGGAAAATAAAGAAAGTGCACAGGATACAATAGATTCAAACTCTCCTGGGGCAGAGATGTCTTGTGGACAGCCTATACAGTGTGGGGAGACTTTCCAGAGGGAGCCAGGGTTTGCGTGTTGATGATCTACCCTCAAACAGTCACCTCTACTCATGGAGGTAAAGGGGCAGTGGGACAAAAAAATCTGTCTTTCCCCATCCGGCTGCTCTCCCTTTCACACAGAGAAGAGGAGCTGGAAGAGGCAGTCAGAGCTGTCACATCAACCCACACAGAAGCAAGTGATGAAGTAAGGCTCTCCTGAGACAAGAGCCAGTTGTTGTTTTGTGGCTTCCCAGGACCCATTTCCCTTTCTCCTGGTAACAGCTCCCCTCTTTCCTTATGGGAAATAGGTTCTGCCCCATGGCGCAAAGTTTCTGGAATTGACAAACAAAACACCATTGGAATGGCTATCATCAATAAATCAACAAACAACAAGTGCTGGTGAGGATGTGGGAAAAAGGGAACCCTCGTGCAGTTGGTGAGAATGCAGGTTGGTGCAGTCACTGTGGAAAACAGTTTGAAATTTCCTCAAAGAATTGAAAATGAAACTGTGTTATGACCCAGTGTTTCCACTTCTGGGAATATATTCAAAGAAACCTGAAACACTAATTCTAAAGAATATATACACACCTATGCTTACTGCAGGCGTTCTTTACAGTAGCCAAGATTTGGAAGCAGCCCAAGTGCCCATCAGTAGATGAGTAGATAAAAAAGCTGTGGTACTTTTACACAATGGAATACTACTTGGGCATAAAAAAGAGGGAAATCCACTTTTTGCAACAGCTTGGATGGATCTGGAGAATATTATGTTAAGTGAAATAAGCCAGTCAGAGAAAGACAAGTAGCATATGATTTCACTTATATGTGGAGTCTAATGAACAAAATAAGCTAACAAACAAAATAGAAACAAACTCGATGATACCAAAAACAGACTGACAGCTGTCAGAGGGGAGGGGAATCAGGGGGCTAGGTGAAAAAGGTGAATAAATTATCCAAAAACAAAAGAAAAAAAAAACACACTCATAGACCCAGACAAGTATACAGTGATTACCAGAGGGAAAGGGAGGATGGGGAAAGGGAGGAGAGGGTAAAGGAGGGATAAATGGTGACGGAAGGAGACTTGACTTGGGGTGGTGAGCACACAATAGAATATACAGATGATGTATTATAGAATTGTATACTTGAAACCTATATAATTTTATTAGGCAATGTTGTACCAATAAATCCAATTAAAAAAAAACAACAGAAGACAAGAGCTTTGAGTAACTCCTCCCATTATAGTTCACTGTTGCCTTTTACATACTGGTCACTTTCCAGGAGTATTTAGCACAGGGGGAAAAGCTGCAACACAAAGTCATCACTGTACTCCTAGAAGAAATCAGAATCGTACAGTCTCTCTAACCATTCTTACTTTTTGCAGCTGCTGCTTTCACAGGGAGCTGCAGTGCATGCCAGCAAGAATGAAAGCTTTTAATTACAGCAGTTAAGACCTTTTTTTATTATTTGATAATTTTCCCATATAAAACAACATTCTTAAAGAGCCTTAAGATTGGTATTATTTCATTTTATTTTTTGGTTTTTTAAAATTATATATTTTATTGATTATGCTATTGTAGTTGTTCTGATTTTTCCCCCTTGGCCCACGTCCACCCAGCGCCCCTCACTCCCTCAGACAATCCCCACACCATTGTTCATGCCCATGGGTCCTGTGTATAAGTTCTTTGGCTACTCCATTAGTATCCTGTACTTTACATCCCCATGGCTATTCTGTAACTACCTATTCGTACTTTTTAATCCCCTCACTTCTTCATATACTCTCCCACAAACCCCTCCCATCTGGTAACTATAACGCTCTCTCTGTATCCATGATTCTATATCTGTTCTTCTTGTTTGCTTAGTTTGCTTTTAGATTCAATTGTTGATAGCTATGTATTTATTGACATTTTATTGTTTATAGCTTTGATTTTCTTAAATAAGTCCCTTTAACATTTCATACAATAATGATTTGGTGATGATGAACTCCTTTAGTTTCTTCTGATCTGGGAATCTCTTTATCTGCCCTTCAGTTCTGAATGATCTCTTTGCTGGGTAAAGCTATCTTGGCTGTAGGTCCCTGATTTATATGACTTTGAATATTTTTTGCCAATCCCTTCTAGCTTGCAAAGTTTCTTTTGAGAAATCATCTGACAGTCTCATGCAAACTCCCCTGTAGGAATTAAGTGTGTTTCTCTTGCTGCTTTTAAGATTCTCTCTTTATCTTTATCCTTTGGCATTTTAATTATGATGTGTCTTAGAGTGGACCTCTTTGTATCCATCATGATTGGGAGTTTCCGTGTTTCCTGGACTTGTATGTTTATTTCCTTTACCAAACTAGGTAAGTTTTCTTTCATTATTTTAAATATAGATTTCCAATTTCTTGCTCTTTCTCTTCTCCTTCTGGAACCCCTATGATGTGAATATTGGAATGCTTGAAGTGGTCCCAGAGTCTGCTTATAATATCCTCTATTCATTTTTTGGATTCTTTTTTCTTCTTGTTATTCTGATTGGTTGTTATTTGCTCCCTTATATTCCAAATCATGGATTTGATCCTCAGCTTTATTCACTCTACTGTTGTTTCCCTGTAAATTGTTCTTTATTTCAATTAGTGTACCCTTCATTTCTGCTTGGATCTTTTTTATGCTGTTGAGGTCCTTACTAATTTCCTTGAGCATCTTTATAACCAGTTTGAACTCTGCATTTGATAGATTGCTTATCTCCATTTCATTTAGTTCTTTTTCTGGAGTTTTGATCTATTCTTTCATTTGGGTCATATTTCTGTGTCTCATCGTTTTGGCAGACTCCCTATATTTGTTTCTGTGTATTAGGTAGAACTGCTTTGACTTTGTGTCTTAGTAGCCTGGCCTAATGTAGTAGGTGTCCTATAGGGTCCAGTGGCACAGTCTCCCCTATTACCCAAGCTGGGGACTCGAGGTGCATGCTTCATGTGGATTGAGTGCACTCTCCTGTTGTAGTTGAGCCTTGATTGCTGTTGGCAGGTAAATGGGAGAGATTTACCCAGGCCAGTCAACTGCAAGGACTGGCAGTGACCACTGACCACCAACCTCCACCCTCTATGGAGGATCAGCTTTGCAGGGACAGAGTGGTGGTGCTCCAACGTGATCTGTAGCTGTCCACTGGGTGCTCAGGTTCTGAGGTTTCACAGGTAGTGCAGGTCAAGGTCAGCCCCCAACCTGTGTTCTTCCCAGGGCCACCTTGCATGATCTATAAGGGAATCTGATGTGGCTGCCCTACGTGCTGAGCTTGGAGATTTTTAGCTGAAGCCACGCTGTGAATCTAGACTGGCCATTGTTGGCACTGGGCCTGGGAGCCACTAAACAAGAGGTATGGGAACTGGGGGCTTGCTGAGGCAAACTGTTGCTTGTTTGAGAGATTTAGGAAGTTGTGAAGCATGAGCCAAGACCAACCATCCATATGGAAAAGTCACTATTAACAGCTTGGGTGGGCCTGTAAGTTGGGTGGGAATGGAGTCTCAGGTGATCTCCACGGCAGGGCAAACAGCGTTAGCCAGATTGATGGAGGTTCATATATGGCACCTACCTGCTGCCTCTGTGGTTCTGTGGAGGGAGAGTTCAGAAAAGGGACAATGGCCTCTGCCAGCAATTCTGTCTGAGGGAAAGCTGTCCCCCAGGTCTCACCCTGATGCCAGACACATCAGTTCTTTCCCGTATGCCACTAGTGCCTTTCAAGATGCTACCCCAGTGCTGGAGCTCAGAAGAAGTATGTCTGAGTAAGTCTGTGTGTGGGTTAAGAGGAACTGCTTGGGACTCCAGAATTTTCTTCTGTTGACTCTGTCCCTGCTGGTTTTTTACAGCCAGAAGTTATGGGGACTTACCTACCTGACACTGGAACCCTGGGCTGGGTGGCCTGGTGTGGGGCTGGGACTCCTTATTCCTGAAATATCCCTCCCAAATTTTTATCCACCACACATGGGTGTGGGACCAACCATTCAGCATCTCCTACTTGGATGAATGTGGTTTCTTTAATTCCATAGTTGTCAGACTTTCATTCAACTCAATTTCTGCTGGTTCTGAGTGATGGCTGTTCTGTAGTTTAGCTGTAATTTTGATGTGGTCATGTGAAGAGGTGAGCTGTGTTTACCTACACCTCCATCTTGACCGGAAGTCTGGTAAGATTGGTTTTAGTAATCCTTTGAACAAGGTGTCTAGATTTTTTAAAAAGGCAGTAAAAGAGAAAAAATGATTATAGATGTCACTAGAAAAAGCCGGAAAATGAGAAACACAAAAGTGAGTTTAATGAAGACTGCTAGAGTGATCTATTTCAAGTGGAAACTCTTTTTTTTAATCCTCACCTGAGGACTTTTTTTTTGCTTTTTAGAGAGATGGCGGGGGGGAGGGGGGGAGGGAGAGGCATCAGTGTGAGGGAGAAATATCAATTGGTTGCCTTCTTATATATGCCCTGACCAGGAATCGAATCTGTGAACTTTTGGTCTACAGGATGATGCTCCAACCAACTGAGCCACACCACCCAGGGCTCAAAAGGAAACTCTTTGTTTTTTAGTATTTTATTTATTTATTTTTAGAGAGAGGGGAATGGAGGGAAAAAGTGAGGGAGAGAAATATCAATCAGTTGCCTCTCCCGAGTCCTGACTGCAGACCAAACTTGCAACTTCGGCATATGCCCTGAACTGGAATCGAATTGGCAACATTTAGCTTTGCAGAACCACCCCCAACCAACTGAGCCGCACTGGTCAGGGCCAAGTGGGAACTCTTAGGTCATCAATGTGAAGCCTGGATCTAACTGCAATGTAATCCCATTTGCACATGTTGAACACGCATTAACTGGGCGCTTGCCTCTAATTATTAGCATTGCATCTGTGTGTCACACCTGGTCAATGTAGACTCCTGTGTATCTCGGGTGAGTGATTTGTTATGTAGAGCTGTGCTGTCCAGTACAGCAGCCACAGCCACACAGTTATGAAACAGTTGAATCGTGGCTACTGCAATTGAAGTTAAATATTAGCTAACTTGAATTTAAATTAACTGTACATGGCTGGTAGCTGCTGTATTGGCCAGCACAGGGTTAGAGTCCGCTTCTCCAAGTGTGGTGTCCAGACCTGTAGCAAACACACTGTTTGGGAGTTTGACAGAAACACATCATTTCTTTTTATTTTCGTTTTATTTTTTTCAATTCATTTAATTCCATATTATTTTGTAATGGTTTCAGGTGTACAGCAGAGTGTTGACAATCATATACTTTATGAAGTGTTGCCCTTGGCATTTCCAGTACCCACCTGGCACTGTATATAGTTATCACAATATTATTGCCTATATTCCCCGTGCTATACACTACTTCCCCTTGACGATTTTGTAACTACCAATTTGTACTTCTTAATCCTTTCATCTCTTGCACCCATTCCCCCTTTCAATCTCCGCTCTGGTAACCACCAGTCCACTCTGTGTCTGAGTCTGTTTCAATTTTGTTTATTTTGTTCTATAGATTCCTCATATAAGTGAAATCAATATGGTAACCGTCTGTTTCTGACTGATTTTACTGGGCATAATACCCTCTGGGTCCATCTATGCCATTGCACATAGTAAGATTTCATTATTTTTTATGGCCAATATTCCATTGTACATATATAGCACAACTTTTTAATTCACTCTTCTATTGGTGGTCAGTTAGGTTGCTTTCATAGCTTGTCTATTGTAAATAGGGATGACATTAGTGTTTGGAGTTTCTTTGGATACGTTCCCAGAAGTGGTAATACTGGATCATCAGGCAGTTCAATTTTTCATATTTTGAGGTATCTTCATACTGTTTTCCATAGTGTCTGCATCAGTCTGCATTCCCACCAACCAAAAGGGTTCACTTTTCTCCACATCGTCACCTGCATCTGCCATTTGTGTATTTATTGATGACTGCTATTCTGACTGGTGTGAGATATCTCATTGCAGTTTTAATTTGCCTTTCTCTGCCAATTAGAGATGTTGAGCATCTTTTTATCTCTATTGGTGATCTGTATGTCGTCTTTGGGAAAATGTCTGTTTTCCCAAAAAATTCCTGCCCATTTTTTAATTGGATTGTTTTTTTGGTGTTTTGTATAAGTTCATCATAAATTTTAGATATTAACCCCTTATCAAATGTATCACTGGCGAATATCTTCCCCTGTCCCGTAGGTTGTCTTTTCATTGTTGATGGTTTCCTTTACTGTGCAAAAGCTTTTTAGGTTAATGTAGTCCCATTTGTTTATTTTTTCGTTGGTCTCCCTTGACTGATGAGATAGATCAGAAAAAATATTCGTAAAAGGAATGTCAGATTTTATATTTTTCCAGTTTTGTTTTGGTCTTCCATTTAAGTCTATTCCATCTTGAGTTTATTCTTGAATATTATAAGGTGGCCTAGTTTCATTTTTTTGCATTTTCTTGTCCAATTTTCCCAGCACAACTGACTAGACTGTCTTTACCCCACTGTATGTTCTTGCCTCCTTTGTCAAGTATTAATTGACCATAAAGGCATGGGTTTATTTCTGGGCTCTGTAATGTTTCATTTATCTATGTTCGCTTTATGCCTGTACCATGCTGTTTTGACTGGCATGGCCTTACGTTATAATTTGATATCAGGTAGCATACTTCCAACTTTGGTCTCCTTTATCAAGATTGCTTGTTATTCAGTCTTTTCTGGTTCCATATAAATTTTTGGATTCTCTGCTATAGTTCTGTGAAATATGCTATTGATTTTTTTTGGATAGGAATTGCAAGAAACCAGTATTCCTGACTCTATCTGGGGTTCCTGAATTACATTCAGCAGTACAACAAGATCGCCAGGTAATTCCTATGGACATTAAAGTTTGCAAAGCACTTACCTAGAGTAGTGGGTCTTATTTGAGTACTCTGAAGCCCATAAAATTGTATTGAACTTTCGTGTGTATAAAACTTAGTACATATACAAATATACACATATGTATGTGTACATATACACACGAGAGGGTACCCAAAAGCCCCCCAAACTTTCTTCTGGAGGGTGGGCCCGTTGTAGTACAGGCTTCCCCTACTAGGTGAGCAGCCTACGAACCCATCTGCATGTGTACCAGCTGGCATCATTGTAAGAGGCTGTGCTGGGCTTCAGTGAGTATTTTTGTTAGACTCTTTGAACACGTTTGCTCATTTCATGATGGGTGACTTATCAGCGCACCTGCCCACACCATGCTGAGTATTTGCATGACCCCCGTACCCCACCCTCCCTATTCACCTGCTCTTGCCCCAAGTGAATTTATTTTTGTTTCCCCAAATGAAAAATGTCCTCAAAGGGAAACAGTTTGCTGACATGGAAGAGGTGAAACAAAAAAGGCAGAAGCAGTAGCAGGCATCAACTGACGAGTTCAAAACCCGTTCTGAGCAGTGGAAAAAACATCTTGATAGTCATATTGCAACAAATGGAGAGTACTTTGAAGGTGACTAATGTTTAAACACGTAAGACTAAATACACAATTTTTAAATAAATTTCACTTTGGGGGGGTCCCCCCTTGTGTATATAGAAAATTACACTTTTCCCTTTCCTTCACCTTGGAGGCAGTATCCATAATTTTTCCCTCAGATTTTCCAAGGAATTCATGATCTAAAACTGAAGAATTTTTCTCCTACGGAAACAAAGTTGTATAAAGTAGGAAAGCAGATTTCACTGAGCAAAGAAAAAGCTTAAAGTTAACCTTTGCTACGCAAGCGCACTCTTCAATCCATGAAGGTCTGACTCCAGCCACCCTTTGTTCTTTATTTCTTCCACTGTGCTCTCACTCTAGAAGGCAGTGTGCTTTCTAGAGTGGGAAAGAATGTGTGTGTGATAACTACCTGGTACACTCTCCTGGCCTGTTTTTATGTTTCAAAATACCACATAGAGACATATCAGTACAGGTTACACATTAATATAACATTTATATATATATTCTATTTTGTAGGATACAACACATTCTTATGTCTTCATGCAAAGTTGGCCACAAAATGCATTTGTGTGTAAATACCAGTTTGTGCTGCCTGGAATACTGGTGACGTTTTAAGTACTAATTTGCTACTGTGGCTGTTCCCAGTTCTTCGGTTGACTCAGGAATCAACCAGGAATCTTTTAAATCAGTATAATGGCATTCTATCTACTGCATGGAGCCATGAATAAAAAGTTAATCATATGAGCCTATTTACTAGTGGAAAAGTCCCCTTATTACTTTCCCGCTAGTAAATAGTGCTGGTTTTACATTATAATAAAAATAATAATCCTTTATTATGTCTTTTAGCAAAAACAGGAAAAAACGATGCTCCCAAGTCGAGGATGAGGCTGTGGTTGCTTTCAGGCTTTGTGAATTTGCCTTAGAGAAACCCTGCCGTTTGTTAATGAGAAAATATCTTGGCATCTATGCTAAGGCAATGACTTACTTCAAGTTGCCCAAGTCCCTAGAGTTAGCTGGTAGGTCTCCAAGTCCCAAAATAATTCTAAGAATCCACCTTGAATCATTGTTTTCTCACTGGTGTTTAAGAAGAGAAACAACCTGGCAGTTGGCTAATGCAGCCAGGAAAGTGAACCCATCACACAGAGCTGTAAGTATTTCCCAGATAAGGGAAACATAAATTCAGCCTCACAAATGTCATTAACACTCCTATTCTGTGATATTCCTGGTAGGGTAGCTTGTCTCTAGCCCATTCTTTCCCACTCTAGAAAGCACACTGGAAGGCAAGTGAATGGTGCCACTGTAAGAATAACCTTGAATCTAGTCTAACAGTCTATTAGTTATACAACTTGATACTCAATATTATTATTCTCATACCTCATACCCGACCATGACACACCTTTGTGTCACCACCATTTCTGAGGATACTTTTGTCATCAGTCAGGGTTAAGATTATCATTTGCACTCAGTTTTAGACATTTATTTGATTTATTAATATAACCAGTAGAAAGGAGTTTTAAAAAATATTTATTATATTTTGTTCTAGAAATCATAGAAAATAAAAATTGGTACTATTATGTCACAGACCCTTGGAAAGGCATACTTATCTTTTCACACCAGAGAAGAGTTTTATGCAATGCCAGAAACGGAAATACCTAAGCAGTTGGTGGCAAAGGTTAATGCTGCTAAGAGAAGCCCTTGTAAATTTTTTAAAGTTTTCTTCTCTGCTGTCATTTGTTTTTGGGCAAATACCAGTCCAATGGAAAGGGTTCTGAACATAAAAGGCACCTAGAGTAAAAATTAGACCTTAACTAATAAAAATAGGTACACATGTTTACATCAAGAAAAAAGGCCCTATCAATACAACTCTCCTGCAGACAATGATAATATGAATGAAAAAGCCACTGAGCTAAAAAATCTATAAACAATCACCTAAACCTGATATATAAGCTAGATAATGACAATCACTTTTGTGTTCCTAAATCCATAGATGTTTTATCATCATTTAAATAAGCATGAGTGCTATATTAATATTCATAGATCAGGGGTGCTCTAGTTATTTATCCATCGTCGAAATTTGTTTTCTTGTGTTTTCTCTTAAAATGCACGATTGAGTGCTCTTTTTGTAGGTGTTAAATTCCTGCTGTCCTTCAAGAATGTAGCAAAACCTAGAACTGCTACTTTAAATCGAACTCTTTTTTAATTATTATAAAGCCAGTAACGGTGACATTTTACTATGATTTAAGCACCTGAAATATATTGTGACAAATTTATATTCTCTGAGCTAGAATTAGGATCCTCAGAATTTGTATATGTGTATAAATATTGCAAATTAAGCTAATAAAAACTTGAAAAAATACAAATAATCTTTTACTACAAAGATCCAAAATCCACTACGCATCTGTACTAAGCGAAAGATGAACAGGAAGCCAGTAAACACCTGTCTGCATTTTCTAATCTGGGGACAAAGACTCAGCGCAGCCAGGTGGTGTTCAGCTGGGTCTGGTTCTTGATGCTGGTATCCATTTTCAGAACTTCTCGAATGGCCATGGTAGCGTAGGCAGAAGGAGGGAGAGAAAAATCCATCTTCAGAGCTCTATATTTGCCTTCTGTCAGGCAAGAGAGAAGAGAACAGTCAGAAAAGTAGGGCAGCTGCAGACGGGCTGGGGCGCAATCAAACACAAGAGCTGCGCCCTTTCCCCAGGCTGCGTCTCCCCAGGGGGCCTCAGAGAATGAGCCCGCGAAGTAAAAGATCTGTGGAACTGCCATAAAAAGGGCAGATGACAGAATACCAAAGGAGAGAAATGCATGTAAAATTTTAAAAATAAAATTTGGAGTACAGAATGAAGACGAAGAAATGGCCCAAGAATTTGACAATGATAATGTAAATGTAGTATTTTAGGCTCTTCCTGGATTTAGTCTCTCTTCCTAGCTCACCTTTCCTAACTTTTGATGGGGCGGGGAGGTAACATTCAATCACCTAAAATCAAAGTCCTCTCTGTCACTCATTTTCAGTGGGATTTACTGTTTTAATCACTGACCTTGAGCTATAATCATAAAACTGAGATGACAAAAGACAAAACAGAAGTTACAGAGTGGGTGGGAAGTTGTGGTGATTATAAGAGTTTTTCAAAAAAAGTTTTTGTATGAGAAATATTTCAAAGCTGACGCAGACCTGATGGCTGAGTAAACTTACCAGAAGCAAAAACTGGTGGTGGTTTCCCTTCTAGGTTGTCCACATCTGTGTTGAAGAGTGGGATTTTAGGGTCATCATATGCAACAACTTCCCTTTAAAACATATAAATTTTAAAAAGTATAAATGTGAACTTCCATAAAAGGTACTAAGTTGCTCACCACAGTTTGTTTAGCAAGGGAAACACACAGGCTTATTGTCAACTACAGTGGAACTACTCAATAACAGAACAGAGCCAAATTTTATATATAAATATTGCCTTTATATTATTATATATCACAGTGACAGATGATGCCAGCCTATGTAAAATTTATTTCTTGATTTGAAAAATACCAAAAGTAACACTGATAGTATGAGTAATAACAATGAACACTTATATACCGGTTGTAAGCACTGAAAAAAATACGTATGTGGTGCAAAAGCTTAAAATCTCAAATACTAATTCGATTCTGTTTCATACTGGACTATTACTTACCAGCTGACATTCTGAGGACGAATAATGATCTTTCGGTAGGCCCCTGATAAGGAATAAACTCGAATTTTGTGTCTCATGTTGTCAATATCAAGACTGTCTGCTGTGAGCATTTCCCTGTAGGCTTCACTAACTAACAAAAAACAGAAAAAGTTAGTTGGAATGCAACATGTCTGCAAGCTACCTTGAACTAGGCTACAAACAGAGTAATATGTAAATTCCATTGGACTGCCCTAACAAAATTAGTCACAGTAACTTAAACCCAGCCTAGTCTCTGGAATCAAAACATTGTGATTTACTAACTAGGCCTAGGTGTCTCCAGCTTAGTTTTAGACAACTTGTAAGTTATCTTTGCAACCAGCCACAGTATCTGGGGTGTAAGGTTCCCAAGCTAGTTACCAAAGGCCATTTCATCAGAAGTTACTAAACCACAATTTATCGGGTGCTCAGAGACAAAAGAGACCATATACTGAATCCTGAAACTGTTTCTGGCAGAAGGTGGTTATAAATAAATGTATAAAAATTAGAGACTTGGGAAAACCATCTGGTTCATGCCGGCAGCACCTGATGTTCAACCTCTTTCCTAACACCTGTGCAATACAGTCCTCCAGCCTGTGCTTGCACATTGGTATTTACAGGGAACTACTTCTTTGTGAGGTACACAATTAGAAAGTTTTCCTGTTCCAAGCTGAAATCTGCTTCCTGTAACTTCTGCTGACTGCTCAGAAACACAGCGGAATAACTGCCCACTTCCACATGTATTAACTATTGGACCTTTAAGCTCTATCTTCTCTAGGTCAAATAATGGTTCCTTCAACTGTCCCTCCTTTGACATTCTGCATCCCCACTAAACCCCTTTATCCGCCTTAAGGTAACAGGCTTATGTTCAATAGTAACTTCCGATATTTTTTAAAATTGAATTTAAAACCATACAGGTTTAAGTGTACAGCTCAATAAAACATCATCTGCACACTGCATCGGGTGCCCATCGCCCTGAGCAAAGTCTCTTTCCCTCCCCATTTCCCCGCCCTTTGCCCACTTCCCCATCCCCCACTCTCCTTTCCCTCTGGCTGTCACCACACTGCTGTCTGTGTCTATGTGTTGTTATACGTATTGGGTTAGCCAAAAAGTTCATTTAGTTTTGTCTGTACAATGGCTTTAGTAGTGCTTAGTTGTCTTTAACTTCGAAACAATTTTGTTAGACTGTATTGTAACAGATGCCATATCAGAGTGCATTAAAAAAAAACTTATCAAAATTGGTGACTCTTTATGCAGCCATTTTAATATTGAAGATGGAAGATTCGCAACATTTTTGGCGTATTATGCTTTATTTCAGGAAAGGCTGAAACGCGTAGAAAGATTTGTGCAGTGTATGGAAAAGGTGCTGTGACTGAGCAAACGTGTCCAAAGTAATCTGCAAAGTTTCTTGGTAATATTGACATTTTGGCCAAATAATTCTTTGCCATGGGGCTGTCCCATGCATTGGAAGATGTTTAGCAGTACCCCTGACCTCTACCCACTAGAAGCCAAGAGTGGGGGATAGCCAACATACTCAAAATCCGAATCGATAAAATTATTGGCGAAAATGAAAAATGTGTCTTTTATTTTACAGAAAAAAACTAAATGACTTTCTGGCTAATCCAATATATGTTTGTTTGTTTTTCCTAGTTAATCCCTTTACCTTCTTTCATCCAGTCTCCCAACTCCAGACACTTTTTATGTAGACTAGTATCAAACTGAGCCTTTTCTATCTATATATTTGATCTTTGAGCATAATTGTGAGAATTTACATTTAACCCTATTTAAATGACCTCTGCAGTTCTTTTTACTTATTTTTCATATAATTAATACTATTTTGATACTATTTGCAAATACGCTAAGCAGATTTCTTTATTCAAGTTATAAAAAAATGTTAGGTACACCAGGGTCAAGGAAAGACTCCCTCATAACACACTTACCAGGACAACCCCTAAATCCAGTGTTGTGGTACACCAGTATAGTAGGCAGTCAGACAGCAGAGCAAGAACAGTGGGCCAGGTATGAAAGGTCACCAGGGCCTGGAAAGCCCTGGGTGCCTGACAATGAACAACTGTAGGGTGAGACCCTGCCCCCAGGGTGACCTTTCCTCCCTAGCATATCACTGGTGATGCAGTTTAGATCCCATGACTTTTCATATCACTGGCCATGTGATTCAGATTCTCCCGACCTTTCCTCTGCATGTCAATAGTCATGTGGTAGGCCCCCTTAGAGGAGGAACAAGTAACAGCCCTGACATGACAATTCCTCTAAGCATTAAGCCCTCAGGGTGATAAAGTTCTGGTAAACATCAAATAATCTTAGGAACAAGTTCAGGACTTCTGGCCAATATGGAAGCATAGCTAGACATGCTTCCCCAATCTGGTGAAGGAAATAGACATACAAGTCCAAGAAACTCAGAAGTCTCAAACAAGTTGGACCCAAAGAGGCCACACCAAGACATATCATAATTAAAATGCCAAAGGTTACAGATGAAGAGAGAATCTTAAAAGGAGCAAAAGAAGTGAGTTACCTACAAAGGCATTCCCATGAGACTATCAGCTGATTTCTCAAAAGAAATCATGCAGGCAAGAAGGGACTGGCAAGAAGTATTTAAAGTGATGAAAAGCAAGGACCTATGATCCAAGATTACTCTATGCAGCAAATCTATCATTTAGAATGGAAGGACAGATATAGTGCTTCCCAGACAAAGGGAAGCTAAAGGAGTTCATCATCACCAAACCCTTGTTATATGAAATGTTAAAGGGACTTATCTAAGAAAAAGATAAAAACTATGAACAGTAAAATGACAACGAACTCACAACTATCAACAACTGAACCTAAAAAAAATAAAAACAAACTAAGCAAACAACTAAACAGGAACAGAATCATGGAAATGGAGACCGCATGGAGGATTATCAGCAGGGAAGGGGAAGGAATAAAATGGGGGAAACAGTACAGGGAATAAGAAACATAATTAGTAGGTACAGAATAGACAGGGGGATGATAACAATCATACAGGAAATGGAGAAGCTGAAGAACTTAAAGGTACAACCCATGGACATGAACCGGGGTGGGGGTGACTGCTAGAAAGAATGGGGGTACTGGGCAGAAGGGGACAAAGGAGGGGAAAATGGGACAATGGTAATAGCATAGTTAGCATAGTCAATAAAATATACTTAATTAAAAAACAAAACAAAACCAAAAAAAATCTTTAGGAACAAAGCCTTGGGTCTGTTGACCAGAGAGACAGAGCTTTGGTCAAACTGGAGATGACATCCAGGCCTCAGTTATGTTTCAGCTCCAGGCCCAGAAAATCGGCAAGGCCAGCTGGGGCAACACCATGGCTGACACCAGACCAGCTGTGATGACTAATGATCCCTTGCCATAATGCTGACCAATGAGTAGAGACCACGACCCTGAGGAGACACCTGGAAAGCTGATAAATGTTCTGTTGAGATCCTCCCCTGGGAATTCCCCTAAACTACCCAGCTTGAGAGCAGATTAAAACCCTCAGGACATAGGACCCAGCCCACTTCCTTCCCCAAGGCAGCACCCTCTCTCTCTGGAGCTCGTCAGCACCTTTCCTCTCTCTTTCCCCTGGGCGTATTTTCTCTGCCTTTCTTTTCCCTAAAGTCCAAGGGCCCTTCTTTTGCCTCCGTTAACTTGTTTCCTGAGCCCATGCAGCCCAGCTGGCTCACTTCTTCCAGGGCTCAATTGTTCTACTCTGTGACTTTCTAAATAAACTTTTGCTTGTATCTGACTCTTGGCTCTCAATTCTTTCTTAGCCAGAACTCAGTCAGGTACTGAGGTTGCTGAACAAAGACCCAATCGCCAATAACATTCTGGTGTTGTTGCACTGTTAACACAAGTGTGTATGTTATGAATCCATAGGCCTGGATCACCACCCATCCAGTCTGTGAGCCCACATCTTGGCCACACGGTTTTCATGAATGGCTCTGTCAAAAGCTGTGCTGAATTTATGGTTTGGTTTTGTTTTTTAAAGATTTTATTTATTTATTTTTAGAGAGAGAGAGGGAGAAAGCGAGGGAGAGAAACATCGATGTGTTGCCTCTTACACGCCCCCTACTGGGGGCCTGGCCTCAACCCAGGCATGTGCTCTAGTCTAGGAATTGAACTGGCGACCCTCTGGTTCACAGGCCGGTGCTCAATCCACTGAGCCACACCAGCTAGGGCTGGATTTATGTTTTAATTGATACTAGTCCAAGTTCCTGATCCTGAGAGGTACAAGATAAAAGCAAAGAATGTTTTCTTTCTCTTTCTTGGAAAAAGGGCAAGTGTGGCTATGAGCCTCTAATTGCCTTCATTTGTCCTAGTTCCTGGTACTGGTCTCCTCAATTCCTTACCGTGCCACCAATTCTGGACAGGCAGACCACACCCCTCCCTTACCTACCGCTCTCATGCATTCTCCCCTCCTCTTCTCTCCTCTTCCCTCAGCAAAGTCAACCTCAAGCAAGTATTGAGAGCATAGCAACTCAACTTAATCAACATTTAAATGGCAGATAACAATTGAACTCTTTTACAAGTATTTGCATTATCAAAGAAGACTGTTAATCCAACTATTTCATTATTTGTAAAATTTCAAGGGATATAACATTGATAAGTAAAATAATTCTGGCCTCTTGAGAGAAAAGATGTCTTAACAGGAAAACACCTCCCACAGCCCTGCCCTGGCTAGGGTAAACCTCAGGGTCAGTTTCACCAACTTGGTCTCATGCTCAGTACTGCTTTCTTTTTAAATTTCTGAATCTTTGAACAGTAAAAGTTCCAATTTCCCCACTACCCTCACCAATGGCATCCATGAAGGTGAGGTAAGTTATTCTTAATAGGCTCTGGGGAACTGGAAATAATATTCTAGCTTTTCACTTAATAAATTTCTGTGCTTGTTGATTTTTAAAACAATGAGCAGACAGTAGTTAGATGGCAAAAAAGGTTTAAAAAAGTCAAGTTATCCATTCACTTTCTCAAGGCCTCTCCAAACCCTCTCCATCCTTAGTAAGAACTAGTGAATTTTGGAAATTTAAATAATAACCCAGAATAATAACAACACTGGTAACAATACTACCAATACCAATGCTACCGTCGCCATCACCACCACCACCTTGTTTTTAATTAAAATCATTCCATCTGAATGCATGCCATTCTGGGGGGCTTTTACAGGTAAACATAATTTATATATTCGAAATCCAAACATTTTTCAAATCTGATGGATAGCAGAGTTCTAAAAATCTATTTGAAAATACTCATTATTTTTTCTCTTTCTCTACTCTTGGTTGCCAGTGGTCTAATTATGTTAGACTTTAACTATTTCCCCAGACAGGGAACTTACTTTTATGCTTTGGGTAGATAACATCAAAACCCGGCAAGGGCATTACCACATCATGGATGGAGTAATTATCAACGTCTTCTTCCTCAATATAGGTGGCTGTGGCTAAAAATTCACAAATGAATAAATTAAGAAAATAGGCAATATTTTCATGAACTCAACCTTCTAAACTTCTACACATCTAAGCAGTCAGAAATGCAAGGTGGTACAGTTCCAAGGCCTACAATGCTTAAAGAAATTAATTTGTAATATATACCTTTTCTTAAAGAAATTAATTTGCAATATATACCTTTTCTATTTCTACTCTACCCAAGAAACAAAAATCATAGACTTAAAAAAAGTACAAACTTAAAACTATTATTTTTCAGCTGCTCTCTCCTTTTTTGTGAATGCTTCCTTTTGACGATCGGTTCCTTTTTCTTATTAAACAATGCTATTAAAATACTATTTGGAAAGCTATTACAAATTAATACATTTTGCTAAAATACACAATTGAAAAAAACAGTCTGTGGTTAGAGGATAAAATATGGTGGCTCACAGGACATTAAAATACACTGGATGTGATCAATACTGGGTGAGAAGAAAATTTTTTTAAAAAATTTTAAATAAAATTCACACTTTATGTTGAAAATCAATGATAAAAAATGGCTTTCTTCACCCAGTAACAGCAATATTTTCTGTATTTTTCCAGAGAGCCATAAAACACATTTTTGTAGGTTTTCCAGGTTTTGCTTACAAATCAAGGCAGCACTGTAGATACAGTAATGGAAAAAGACAGGAAAAAATGACTAATCAGTTGTCAGTACCCATGGTCTCCGATCCTGTCTTGACTACGAGACGGTAATGTCTGACATACCCCTGCTAAAAAGCTTAGGAGGATATAGGCTCAACAAAGGCATGTAAACTGCGACAACCAGGTGTGGAACAATAATGGCAAGATCCTCCAAACTTTAACTGCAACTTGTTCCTTTAAGATCATTGAATAAAGAGACAAAAATTAACACTGAAATCTTTGGCAAGCTCACATGTTCCTTTTACTGTCTAGTAATTCCCTTAATTTTCATTACAGATTTTTAATAGCATACTTAAAATTCCTGCTATTCAAAGATTAGTCATGAGCTTCATTGTAAAATTTTACAAAATTGTATTCCATCCTCCCACATATCCTCAAAATTTATTTCTTTAAAGAACTGATAACTCAATACCCAACAACTGCATCCACAATGATAATGAATGCTATATCTAAATGACTTAACTAAAACAATTCCAAAGTGCCATCAGCAGAGATCACACAGAAGTGTAACCTGGCACTTTCAACGCTGTCTTCTGGAAGAACAGCTAGTTCTCCAAAGCATGAGAGTTCAAACACCGGCGATTTAAACAGGCAGATTATTAATAGCTAATACACTTAAGACAGTCAGTGATTAAGTGGCCTACATATACCTTACAGTTTTTCTGTGTTTTCAGATTTCTTAGATTTTTTTCCTTAATTTTTTTTTATTTTGAATTACAGTTGTCATACAATATCATACAAATTTCAGGTTTACAATGATTTACATAACTTATGATCACCCTGATAAGTCTAGTGTTCATCTGACTCCATATGTACTTATATTATTGACTGTATTCCCTATGCTGTACTTCACATCCCTGTGACTAATTTTATAACTGCCAATTTATAGTTCTTGATCCCTTCGCCTTTTCAACGCATCTCCCCAAACCCCTCTCCCCTGTGGCAACCACCTATTCTCTATAGAAGTTTATTTTTGTTCTATTTGCTTATTTATTTTTATTGAAAAAAATCTGTAAAAAAAATTTCTTACAGATTTTTTTCAATATCAAATATAAAAGCCTATTTTAAAAGTCTCTCAGGTGTTTTCAATGGTTTCTGAATTATCTGTAGGAAGCTCTTAGTTGTATAGAATTTGACATCTGTCTGTTGTTGGTAGAAATTAGGTTCTCACCTGGTACCACTGTCACAAGGAAAGCATTCCAAGGAACCCATGCACGGGAGACTGGTGGGGCATGGTTTATTTGTGTGGGGATAGAAGCTGCCCCCTGGGCTTCCAATGTCGCATCTTCCTCTGTTTCGCCATGGAAAAAGTCCAACCGTGTCCTTAGGAAGGCCAAGACAAAAGCCAGTGTCCAGAGTTTTGGCTTCATATTAAAGCTCAGTCCTTTGGAGCCTGCAGGTGGCTGCTAAGCAGTCTCAGTCTCTACCCAGGTAGCTTAGCTGCTCCAGTGACAAGAGTCCACGTTGCTGCTAGCCAGGTAGCTGCTATGGCCACATGGCTTTAGAAAGAAAATATGCAAGGACATGGAGCGAGCATATTACCAGGTGGGCGAGACAGATAGCTTAGTCCTTTTGGAGCCCATGCCATTGCTGCAGGCCTGGTAACTGCTAGACCCACACGGCTGCATGTTCCCGGGCAAGAGAGAGCTCCGACAAGTGGGCTCGTGCATCACTGTGTGGGTGAGCGAGAGCAAGCTCTGTATTACAGTCCAGTCCAGCATCTGCTAGGTTAGCATGTCTCCTGCTGCAGTCCACTTCAGGCTCCCTCCTAGAGACTGCCTGTGGGGATGCACGGCCATGGGCCATGTGGCTGCTAGGGTCACGCAGCCATGAAGAGAACATGCGAGTGCACGTCACAAGCAAGAGAGAACTTCTTTGTTCCCCTGAGGTTATATCCAGGAGCTTGAGTTTGGGATGGACCAGGTACTTTCTTAAAATGACCTCTCAACTTCCCAAGTTTCTGAGGGTTTTGGATGGGTCCACAGCCCATTACTGACTGGACTTTATGGTCTAGCACCTTCTCCTATGCACCCCACCAATCCAGTACCAGAGGTGGGGAGGCCAATGTCTAGTTTGCTTTGCTCTCTCTTTCCTTTATCAATATCTAGCTACAGATCAATAGTAACATGTCCACCATTAAATCCAAATCATGTTTTATATCAAAATTTATGTTAAGCAAAGCTAAGTTACTTGACCTTTGGTCCATCAAAGTGTTCCTCAGGTATGTTTGGAGACATGCTCAGCCATCTTCATAGCATTCATTCTCAGTCTTCATCACAGGAATACACAAAACTTTCAACAATGCATACACATTAGGAAAAAACTTGATGTCTAGCAGGCAGAGGGCTTCATACAAATGGTGGATGGAAGCTCTACATCTTTCCCTCTGTGTTTCCACTTGATTTTTCCAACAGTGCACACCTCAGCGGAGAGTGTACCAAAATTGGGCAAGTCACTTCTGTGCATGTCAGCATGGTGTTCCTCCAATGTACTGCATTTGAGATGTCCCATGAGAGAGGGTATGAGAGATAAACATTTTATGTAAGGGTTCTGAGGTAGTGTTCTGAGACACTACCACAGTTCCTAACACAATGTGTTTCGGTTCCTAAACAATGTGTTTCACCATTGGAAAAATTAGAAATTCTTTATAGTAACTCTCAGAGGTCAGCTGAAATTCCAGGTTCCCTTACTGAGCTCTGTGGAATTTTACAGGGACCTTCCTCTGAATATCAAGTTTGGTTACCAAACTTGTAGCTTCCTCAAACCAAAATTCTTGATAAACTTCAATATTTACCATCACTTCACTGAATTAATGCAGCACTGCACTCAAGCTACGGGCTGCAAAGAAGACATAGGAAATTTGCCCCTGGAGATTTTTCCTAAAGGCTCTTGTAAAAGACAGAACATTTTTAAGAACAACAATGGTAACGATGAAATAAAAATCTGTTACTGCACTACACAGTACAAATGACGTTTGGTTTGTTTCACAGTTATTCCATCAAATATTTGTGGCACTATTTATATCATCTAACATAAAACAAATGCTTACAGAAGGTCCACTACAATTTCAAAAGCATCATACCTGCCTGTCCACTGAGAATGGTAAATTTCCTTTAGTTCTTTATCCCTTTCTTAATCATTCTGATAGAGGACAGAAATTACACTGTCGAGCTCTAAAAACAGTTGCGGGGATTGACGGAAAAAACCAAACTTCCTCAGTTGTTCCTAATGCAACAGACATTCCTATAACAGGTATCGATCTTGCCAACCACACATTTAAGGCACAGGAAGAACAAGATGTAGAGACAGCTTGGGAGTATTTCTCTAAAACTCTAGAAACAACAACTGTCATTTTGGAAGAAAATCCACTGGACACAATGTAAGCCTGGCCATGACAATGCTCCATGTTTAATCCCCACTTCTCAGTTATCACAGTGTGAAATTTCACAGCCAAAACCTCAGCATCCGAGTCGTAAGGCAGGAAGCCCACAAATTCCTCTCTCAGGTTATAAGGCTCGTCAACGGGCCTCACCAACACAGGAGGTGCTCCTCCCCTGCTAGGTCCACTATGTCTTCAGCGATAACTGACCTTTTCTTCAGCTTTCACCTGGTACTCCAGCAGGGCTTGAAAGTTATCAGGAGCTCATCAGCTTCATGGTCATCCAGAGGTATATTTTGCTTTCCCTTAAGAATCAAAATTTCAAATAAAGATTTCAAGCATTCTTTGTTTTCCTTCTCTTCAAGGGTTAAATGTGAAATGTCTTCATCCTGTTCTCCACCCTCTTCTTCTGCACTACAATTCTGAGTATCACCGTTGTTTATTTCTTTAAGTTTTTGTTCCTACTCAGAAGTTTCATCAACAATTCTTTTAGTCATTTTCTGTGTCTACTACGGTGGACTGTTCAAATGACTGGTTAGATCAAATATTGTTGGTGGTGCATTATCTCGAAGAACGGTCCTATAAGAACTAGTTCTACAGATCACAAAGGTCTCAAAGTGTTTGGCATATAATTAATAATGTTTATTTAGTTGATCAGGTGTTTTATATTCTAAGACTGCTCTCCCACAATTTTCCAACCACTTCCGGTATCTGGTTGGGTTCTGCAGGAACCGGAAGAAGGCCAGATCTGACTGCATGCTCTTCTGCGTGCAGCTGAGGGCAGCGCATAAATTCAGCATCTTCATTGCCCGTGGGCCGGACCAGTGCCCTCCTCTCTGCCTCCCCAGGGCAGCCCACCTGCCTGCTGGGTCCAGCTCAGCAGGATCAGCACACTGGGAGGAAAAATATTAAATCAGGAAAACAATAATTCACCGGCTTCAACAGGCATGCCTGTGGATGAGCAGGCTGTCTTCAGAACAGTACAGGGCAGCCGGGTATTGCAGAAGAATATAGACCTTGGAACAGGCAGACTGATACTGAATCCCAGCCTTTTCTTTTTTTAACTACTTATGGAACCCCAGGCAAGTGACTAAACCTCATCTGAAGAACAGAGAGAATACTTGGCAGTAATAAATACTGTGAGCTTTAAACTAGAAGATAAGGTGAAGGGCTCAGCACAAGGGCAATACACAGTAATGGTTCAACAGTAGATAGGATTGTCTGGGTGTCCGAGGAACATTTCAGGTACATAGTGTGCACTGCATGTCCATAAAGGGGTGTCCACCCCGCAGCCCATGGGCCGCATGTGGCTCAGGATGGCTAAGAATGCAGCCCAACACAAAATCGTAGATTTAGTTAAAACACTTTTTTTTTGCTCATCAGTTTTCATTAATGTGTGGCCCAAGACAATTCTTGCTCTTCCAGTGTGGCCCAGAGATGCCAAAATCCCTTAGATCATGGCCCACATGTAAAGTGAGCTCCAGTTTGGAGTTAAGAAACTCCTTTAAAACTGGCCAACAACAGCTCAGAGGTTGAAGTTCACCCAAAAGTGCAGAGAAGTCTTTGCTAGACCCAGATTAAGGCTTGGAATGGTATGTTAGGTAACATTTAGTCCAAATCTTATTCCAGCTGAAAAAATGGATAGTCAGGTGCTTACACAAATCAGAGGTATATTTTTTGTTAAAGATGCAGATCCGAACAGTCCATGTGAGCTGACAACGTCTTTCTACTTCAAACTTACCAGATATCTCTCCATCTTACCTAGTAGCCAGGTTGAATGTTAAGAACTGGTATCAAATAACTGGACCCTAGAGTTGGACTGAATAATGACAGTGTCTGCCTTTTTACCTCCTTTGAGAACCAGGTCCCCCGGGACAGGTTTCAGTCCGTACTCTTCTATCCTCTTGCTTACCATGTTATTCCACACATAGCTTTGATAGCTATGAATATACATTAAGCGATTATTTCTAGGTATCTGGAGGAAAGGGGGAAAAAAAGGAAAGAAAAAAATAGGCTCTAAATATTATAAGTCTGATACTTTCCAAGACATCTCACTTTAGAGGTGACCCTAGTATAAAAAACTCATACCTTAAATCTCCAATATGTAGCAACCAAGGTTAAAGATGGAGCCCCTCACGCTAAAGTGCTCGTGTGTATCCACAATGCAAACATTCATGCAGATAAAGCAAACATTATAGAATTTATACCCTCAGTTGAAGACACAGACTTCAAACCCAAGGAATTTATACATCAGTTATAGAGCTAACTAACAGTGGTTTCTCTTCCACAATTTTAAGTAAGGAGAAAACCTAAATGATTGAACTAACAAGTAATTTCATGAGGAATCCTGCTTTGGGGGTTACATCTTGGGGAAAAGTAAATAAGATGTAAGTTTAAGAGTTTGAACTTCAGTCTATTCTGAATTACAGCTATCCAAACGCTAGTATAGGCTACACAAGAGTGGGTACCAACTTGTACCACCATGAGGAAACTAAACTGAAATACAATCACTTAGACCGCTTACAGGGCAAGCTGCCTACTGAGGCAGGTTACAGTTCTGATTCTGGAGAATGATCAAAAAACGAACCCAATTATGGATTCTGAGTTTCTCAAAGAGCAAGACGGTTAATTTAAATTTCCCTGTAGATAACATTTTCCACACTACCACTTTTCTCATGCCCTCCATGCTGATTATCATGCTGGCACTCCTGGCATCCACCACCTGCCCCCATGAACATTAAGGGTCTGAACAGAAGTCGCTCAGGTAACACACCTCTTAGAGATCACCACAGGATCCTCGTATACCTTCTGCTCTTTCCAAATTTAGTGAAGTATTTAAAGATAAAATTTAAAAGCATTAAACCACCTTGAGTCACTTGCCTGACTTACAAATCACACTCACTATGCCAAATGCAGAGACTATATTCTTCATTCCATATTTTGAAAGTCCTCGAAGAAGCTGCCCTTCCACACACCTTTTGACAGGTAGTTTTCTGAGGGCGGCGGCTGGGTCTTTGGTTTTCGCCCATTCTTCCCTGCATTTAACCAAGTACCCCTTTTCAGCTGGAGAGGGGAAAAAGCTGTGATTAAACAATTTATACAACAGATAGATTTGCATAACTTAAAATGCTTCATAGAGAACACAAATTAGAAAATGCTGTTTGTAAAAACTTCTGCTAATCTGAGAACGACCATCAGAAAGTGAAAAGATGGCAAAGTTTACAGAACTAGATGCCTTCGTCAACACTCCAGGCTTTAAAGCCAGTTACAGTTCACATTATCCCAGCTGATTCAACATACTACAATACCTTGGTAGTCCTTTCTTCCTTCTCAATTTCTGCTGTCAACAAATTTAATGGGTTACTTCTCTTAAAATTAGGTAATTTTATCTTTTTAATTTGCAAGTGAATAATTTCCAAAAGCGGGCATAATCATTTTGACCATCTGTAAAGCAGTATTTATATCCCTTTTCATATTCTCATACAGTATGATTTCAGAAATATTTCCTGGAAAGTTTTAGTGAGGTCTTCAAACTAAAGACCCTCAACATGTTTTTGCCAAGGTTTTATATTCTATTCACTATGCTTTTAAAAACTGACCTGGCTGGTGTGGCTCAGTGGATTGAGTGCTGGTCATCAGTTCGATTCCCAGTCAGGGCACATACCTGGGTTGCAGGGCAGGTCCTCAGTTGGGGGCACGTGAGAGGCAACTGATCTATGTTTCTCTACCTCTCTCCCTCCCTGCTCCACTCTCTAAAAATAAATAAATAGCCCTGGCTGGTGTGACTCCGTGGCCTGAGTGCTGGCCTATGAACCAAAGAAGTGCTGGTTCGATTCCCAGCCAGGGCACATCTCTGGGTTGCAGGTCAGTTCCCCAGCAGGGGGCTCGTGAGAGGCAACCACACATTGATGTTTCTCTCCCTCTCTTTCTCCTCTCTCTAAGAATAAATAAAATCTTAGAAAGAAAAAAGTAAAAATAAATAAATAAAATCTTTAAAAAATAGTTAACCACCAGTGAAATATGTTTGGATTCCTATGTTTTCAGAAATTTAGTAGTACATGGAAAAAAAGAAATAAATGTATTTGTTTATGAATTAATGAATTATGAATTAGATGAGCTAAAAAGCTGAAAACAGGATATAAATTGTAAATCTCATATATACATAAATCTTATGAAAAAGATAATCTATACTTTTTATTTTACGAAAACATATTTTTAAATTCTGAAATAATTACCCTAATTTTCACACATTCTTTCATTCATAGCAATTCCATGAATACCTAGCCTTATGTGCTTTTTTTTTTTTTTTTTTTGGTAACATGAATTTTATTCTCACCTCCAGAACGGGGTTTCAATATCAAATCCATGACTTCAGCCCAGGAATTTTGTAGTATAGCTCTAAAATTAAACAGCATTTAATTTAGTTAATTTTGCATCAAGATGAAATTTATATGTCCAAATCTGTGGAGTCAACAAATCATATTAATTTTATTTATTTTTATATATTTATATATATACTTAAAAGTAAACTGAGCCCTGACTGGTGTGGCTCAGCAGGTCACCAGTTCGATTCCCAGTCAGGGCACATGCCTGGGTTGCAGGCTCCGTCCCAGCTGGGGTGTGTATGAGAGGCAACCCATCAGTGTTCCCCTCTCACGCCAGTTTCTCTCCTCTTTCTCCCTCCCTTCCCCTCTGTCTAAAATAAATAAGTAAATAAATGTATTTAAAAAAGTAAACCAAAAAACTAATATGATGCAGATTTCAAATGTAAATGCCAAAATAACTTAAAAAACAAAGAGAAGACCCTATTCTACCCAGATTGAGAGCCACCCTTTATAGTGAATTCCAGTTCCCCCAGGCAAATAGCCGAAGCTGTTTCATCACAGCAAAGGTCCAGTTTGTTCCATGAGTATGTATTTTGTTTCTTCAGTTAATGCCTTCAGAGACACGTTATAAATTTGGACCAGAAGATTTTTAGTTATAAAATATTTTTTAAAAGACAAAAAAAAGTTTACTCATAATATTTAATCATTTCAGTTTTAAAATCCTATAAATTTTATTAAAAAGTATAAATACTACATGGTCATGCTTTAAATTGTTAAACATGGTATTTTATCTGTATAAATAAAAGGTATGTCTTTAGGATCCAAAACTTATTTGAAACTTCTCAAAAAAAAGTCTCCCTGTGTTTTTAAAAACCTTGCCTAGTCGAACAAAATAAATATAATTTATCCTTCTCTATTATTCTTTCTACAATGGAAAAGTCTTTATTTTTGCTGATTATAAGTTATACATGCTTCTTAAAAATTCAACAGTACATAAAAAGTTACCTGTTATGTAATCTCCAAGAAATTAAAGTTAACACTTTATATTTTTCAAAACTTTTTTGATGCATCTATAAGTGTATGCAATTTTCCTTTAACTTTTATTATACTCTCTTTTGCTATATAGAAGTTACATTTTATGCATTATACCTGAAATTTTTTCTCAGGTAACACTTCTGGTTTTTGAGTCATGCTTAGAAAGGCCTTCTCTAAAAGAATACAGAAATCCCTTCTATTAATTTTGCTGTTTTTACAGTTAATTACGATTTTTATTTTTCACATTTAAGTTAACCTACATGGGATATTTTGTATATTAAACTGAATGAAGTGCTGTTTAGTATCTGTTGATGCGATCATATGGATTTTAAATCTACAAATACAATGAATTACATTACAGATTTACTACTGATGGCCATCCCTGAAGTCCTGGAATAAGCCGTGCTCTATTAATCTTTAAACACACTCCTGGGAGACACCTGGTTAGCCGACGAAGCCTTTAGCAACACTCCCAGAGGACAGTACTAACTCAAGACTAGGCATTGGTCTGCCAGATATCATGGAAAAAGGCTTCCATGCTCAAAAACCTTTATGGCTAGCCACTTCATTCTGTAAATAGTTTTATTGGTAAACAGCTATGTTCATTCATTTACATATTGTATACTGATGCTTTTGCACTGTAACAGCAGAGAATGCAGCAGATCTTCAAATAATGTATTGTTACACTGGTAAGAAAAAAAATCACTTCCTGGTTGGGAATATTACCTAGGTGGAGTTGGCATGTTCTCCCCATGACAGCGTGGGTTTTCTCTGGGTCTTCTAGCTTCCTCCCACATCCCAAGATGTGCAAATTGGGTTCCCTGACATGTCTACATGGTCCAGGATGAATGCGTATGGGTGAGAGTGCACCCAGCGATGGAAGGGCATTCTGTCCAGGGTGGGTGCCCACCTGGTGCCTGGGCTGTTGGGAGGTACTTCAGACACCCAAGACCCTGAGCTTAAATAAGCAATTTGGGAAATCATTATCTGACCTGTTTTTAATCATTTTACTTAAATGTATGTGTTGCTTACATTGATTTCAATGGTTAATATTGTAACTGTTTTAGGTTATTATTTAGAAGTTTAGTGTTTTTGTGACTAGAAATACATTGTAGGAACTTAACTTGTTTATATCAATTATCCAGTCTATGGTCAAACTGGTGTCATTATACATCATTTCACATAACATCAGTTTCTAAGAAACTACTGACAATGTTATGTGAGAACTTACTGTAGCTGCTACAAATACTCTATGGCCCACAAATCCTAGTATTACTATCTGGCCCCTGAAAGAAAAAGTTTGCCAAGACCCAGTATAACATATTAAAATGTTCAACTACAGGACTCTCAACATCTTTAAGATGCTACCATTTATATGAAAGTTTAGTTCACACTGCCTTATTGAGTATGTATATATTTGGTTTACAATAGGCCATCCTATCTGGCCCACTACACATAAAATGTTTTCTACATTTATGCTATGTTATCTTTTCTTCCAACTTTTTTATAGTGTAAAATATACATCTATCATTTTAGCCATTTTTAAGTGTACAATTCTGTGGCATTAACTACACTCACACTGTAGTGAAACCATCAGGATCATCGGCCTCCAGAACTTTTTAACCTTCCACAACTGAAACTCTGTACACATTAAACAATAACTCACCATTTCCCCTACACTCAGCTCCCGGAGCCATCATGACACTTTGTCTATGAATTTGGCTACTCTAGGAATCTCATGTAAGAGGAATTATACTGTATTTTTTCTTTTTGAGTGGCTTATTTCACTTAGCATAAAAGTCTTCAAGGTTTATTCATGTGTCACAATTTTCTTCCTTTTTAAGGTTGAGTGATACTCCAATGTATCTAGGTGTCACATTTTGTTTATCCATTCATCTGTTAATGGACATTTGCTTACTTCCACCTTTGGACCATTATGAATAATTCTAACATGGGTGTATAAATATGTGCTATTACTACTTTTGGGCATATGCCCAGAAAAAGACTTGCTAAATCATACGGTAATTCTATGTTTAATTTTTGAGGAACCCCCGTCATTTTCCAAAGTAGCAAAAGAAGTTCCCAGTTTTAACCCCTTGGTAGCAAGAGCCAAGTTCCTTCATTTGCACACTAGCACCTACATGTTAAGGTGTTAAATAAGCATCACATAAGATACAGCATTTCTTCTTCTTCGTTTTTAATCCTCACTGAAGGGTTTGTTTATTGATTTTAGAGACAGGGAGAGAAACACCAATCAACTGAACCAGTAACCTGGGCACATGCCCTGACCGGAATGGAACCTGCAGCCTTTTAGTTTATGGGACGATGCTCCAACCAACTGAGCCACACCAGTCAGAGCAAGATACTGCACTTCTGATTGTGGCATTTGGCAGAACTGAAAAGAAAGGAAGTTGTGCAACATGTTGAAGGGACTGTGGGCAAGAGGAAGATGACACTGGTAGAAGAGAAAATGTCACATGATATTTTCATAATCTTATACCTATCCTCCAAAACCACCATAATCTGCCACTTAATCTTTGAATATGGTCTTTAACCCCCTCCAAGAACCACACCTTTCTTCTTTTTGGCTTGGCTTTGCTTTGCTTTTCTTGCTTCTGTTTTTCACTCCCAAGCAGTCAATGAATTGGTATTCTTTTTCAAGTCCTCAATTTTCAATGAAATACACCTTGAAGGCTTCCAAAAAACTGGTATAATATAGTGAAATTTCATATTGTGTAATTTTATCTTTTAGTAACTTTCCAAATTCTGTGAAGTCATCTCTTGAAGACAGGTTCATGGTACCTATTCCCCAAACTGTATTAATAACACCAGAAGTTTCTTTTGCCATTCCAGGTCTGATTCTTCCTGTAATTTCTTTAGTGGCAGTTTATCTCCTAATTGTTTCTCTGGTGTTAGATTAACTAACAATTTAGGTTCTTCTAATCTCTTTTTAATTTCTTGCCTTTTCCTCTGTTGTTGTTCTTTCATCTTGTCATTTTTTTTCTTTTCTGACATTTTTACTTCTGCTCCTCTTTTCTCATCACTGTCATCCCAGTTATCCTGACGTCCTTGTCCTCGCCTCCCCGGCGGTCCCCGCTGGCGCCGTTGCTGCTCCTCACCTGCCCCGCTGCTGCCACCAGCTCAAGCTGGGTGTGAGCATGTGTCTGTGCACAAATATTTTTAACTTTGATGAAGTCTAATTTCAATTTTTTCTTTTGATGCCTATGCTTTGGTGCTATATCATTAGCAAATCAAATGTCATGAACTTTTCTCTGTTTTCTTCTAAGCTTTTAGGTGTAGTTCTTAAATTTAGGTCTTGGATCCATTTAAGTGCATTGTTGTATATGGTATAAAGTAAGGGTCCAACTTCATTTTTATTTCGCATGTGCATATCCAGTTTCCCCAACATTGTTTATTGAAAAGACCATCCATTCTCCACTGAATGGTCTTGTAATCCTTGTCAAAAATCATTTGACCAGATATACAAGGGTTTATTCCATCTTCTTTTGTTTTAAACATCTTCACTGAGGTATAATTCACACATCATGTAATTAACCTGCTTAAATGTACAATTCAATGGCTTTAGTATACACGGAATTGTGCAACATCACAATTCAACATCAGAACATTTAAACCACCCCCCACCCCCCAAAAAAAGAAACCCTATGCTCATCAGCAGTCACTCTCCATTACCCACCGGCCCGGACCTAGGCAACCACTAAGTTTTCTGTCTTCCTGGACTTGTCTATTCTGAATATTTCATATAAATGAATCATATAATATGCTGCCTTTTGTAACTGGCTTCTATCATTTAGAACAATATTTTTACAGTTCATCCATATTGCAGTATGTATTAGTACTTCATTTCCTTTTATTGTTGAATAATTTATTATTGTATGGATATATCACATTTTCTTTATCATTTGAACAGTCTGGATTGTTTCTATTTTTTGGCTGCTATGAACATTAGTATAAATTTTTGTGTGGACATGTTTTCAATATTCTTACGTGTATACCTATAAATGCAATAGCTGGGTCATACAGTTACTCCATATTTATCCTTTTGGAAAACGGCCAGACTGTTTCCCAAAGCAGTTACACCATTTTACATGTCCACCAGCAGTGCATGAGGGTTCCAATTTCCCCACATTCTCGCCAACACTTGTTATAAGTTTTTAAAATAAATTTTAGCCATCACAGTGGTATAAAAGGGGCTCTCACTGTGGTTTTGAATTGCTTTTCTCTAGGATTAGTGACTTCCTAATGATGTAGGACAGGGGTGCCCAACCTGCAACCCGCAGGCTGCATGCAGCCCAGGGTGACTATGAATGCGGCCCAATGCAAAATTGTAAATTTACTTAAAAACACCACGAGATATTTTTTGTTACGACCTGTCACAATGTCGCGTAAAAAGAAGGACATATGCTCTCACTATTTGTACGCATGCATGGTTTCAGTTTCACGGTGGCGTGCAGTTTCCAGTGTATCTTCCTAGCACAGACAGTAGAATTGACACCATGAGACGTTACATGTGCTTGTGATGACTTAGCAAGGCAGCGATTATCAATAATATTTCAACCTACCGTTGCAATGTTAGGTATTTAATGTCATTTAGAAGTCAGGTGAGCATTATTTGATTAGTAAAGGTACTTCCACACCTCCGCAGTGCTTCGCACAACACCTGCCACACCTTACAATCGGCCCTCCACCTCGCCCTGCATTGGCAGCAGAGAGGGCTGGGAAGGGCCCAAATCTTGTTTTCTACTTTCCTGTCAACTAATTTTCATAATAAAAGTAAATAAAATCTCTTCTCTATTACTATTTTTTAATCCCAGCATGACTTCTACAACATCTCAAAAGAAAAAAGAATCCAAAAAAAGAAAAAGAAAGAAAGAAAAATTACAGATGAAGGAAGATTGCTCAAAGAAAAATGGACAGATGGCTACTTTTTTGTCAAGGCAAATAGTAAGGCACTCTGCTTAATTTGTAGGGAATTTGTGCAGTTTTCAAAGACTATGATTGGAAAAGGCATTACATGCAAAAACATGCTGCCAAATTCAATGTGTATGAAGGATTGCTGTAAAGACAAAACAGTGGAACTGAAAAAAAGTCTGTCTTCTCAACAAAAATTTTTTCAAAAACTTACAACTCAGGCGGATTCCATTGTAAAAGCTAGTTATATGGTAGCACATTTAATAGCAAAAAAATCAAAACCATTTACTGATGGTAAGTTTATTAAGCAATGTATAGAAAGCATGGCAGATTTGATTTGCCCAGAGAAAAGGGGGATATTTCTAAAATCACTTTGTCTCACCAGGCTATAGCTAGACAAATTGAAAAAATTGGAAAATCTACCAAGTTTGGAGAGAAAAGCTGCTAATTTTAAATTTATGCTTTGGTGATGGATGATGGCGCTGATGCCACAGACACGGCTCAACTTGCCATTTTTATTAGAGGTACTGATGATGAATATAATGTCACTGAAGAAATGTTTTCTTTAATGCCATTAAAAGACACAGCTAAATCAAGAGATTTATACAGAACAGTAAAAAGTTTGTTCAAGCTATATTCTTTGTCCATTGTCAACATATCTGGTATAATTACTGATGGTGCCCTGGCGATGGTGGGTAAGAGAGGGACTTGTAAAATTAATAGAAAATAATGCAACTGCTGCCCAAAACTCATGTTTGATGAAGTATCATCGCACAGTACATCAAGAAAATTTATGCACCAAGTTTTTAAAATGGATAATGTCATGCAAATCATCATCAAGACTGAATTTCTTAAGAGCCAAGAGACTGAATCATTGCCCATTCCAGGAATTCCTTAAAAGTACTGATGCTGTTTGTGGCATTTACTTTTCGGAAGTAGGATGGCTCAGTCGAGGCCAAATGATGAAAAGATTTTATGATTTCTGGCATGTTATCGAGTCATTTACGGTATTAAAAAACAAATTTGTGCCAGAGCTTGACAAAGAAAAGTGGCTTGCAGATTTAGTATTTTTTAGTGGATTTAACCGCTCATTTAAATGAGTTGATCATGTGTCTTCAACTTATCAATACCATGTTTCAAACCATAACAGTGTTCCAAATGAAACTGAAATTATGGCAAGCTCAAATTAAGGTAAACGATTTTATACATTTCAACACACTGACTAAACACAGTCCTGTGAACAGTGAAAACTATGCAGCCTTGCTTTTCGATTTGATACAAGAATTTGAAAACAGATTTCAAGATTTCTGGGCAAATAATCAATATTTTGCTATATTTGTGCCTCTATTTTCAGCCAACAAAAATGTGTTACCTGCCAATTTTCAACTGGAATGCACAGAGCTGCAATCTGACATTCAACTTAAAGAAAAATTTGATCGTGTCTCTTTACTGGACTTTTATAGGTCCTGTCTTCCCAGAGACAAATATCCCTTGCTTCACAATCACGCCTTATTCATGTCATTGCTATCTGGCAGCACCTGCATTTGCAAGCAACTACTTTCAAGAATAAATCATACTAAGAGTAAAATTAGAACCAAAATATCTGATGAGCACCTTGAGAACTCACTGAGAACTGCAACTACTTCTATCAAATCAGATACTGATGCACCAGTTTCTCAAACACAATGTCAACATCCCACTAGTTTTATGTTGCCCTCTTTTCTTTTAGTTTTATAATAAAAAAATTTTTTTTCTTAAATCAATGATGTTTTACTACTTAGACAGGTACATTTTCTATATTAATGATCACAAATTGGGGCCTGATTGACAATTTTAAAAGATTATTGAAAGGGCCGCTGCATAATTAGGGTTATTATGTGAAGACTATTTTGCTTCTCTGTGGTGGGAGCAGATATCATGAAAATTAGGCTCGGATCTTTTGTTTTGCTCATCAGTTTTCGTTAGTGTTTGTGTATTTAATGTGTGTCTCAAGACAACTCTTCTTCTTCCAATGTGGCCCAGAGATGCCAAAAGGTTGGATACCCCTGATGGAGAACATCTTTTTGTATGCTTTTTGGCTATTAGTCTATGTTCTTTGGAGAAATGTCTATTCAGTTCTGTTGCCTGTTTTTAGATTGGGTTATTTGTCTTTTAGTTTTCGAGTTGTAAGAGTTCTTTAAATATTTTGGGTACAAGTTCTTTCATCTTTAAACTATGAACTGAGGGCTTGTTTTTTCCGGGTATCAGTGAGCTGCTTTGAGACTAGGAAATATTCTAATGTTGTGGAATTGCTGATTTTGAATTCTGAATGAGCTGTACGCTTAGGGCATGCTATGCAATTCTTTTCCCTGGATAAATCTGATCTCATTTTCATTAACTATTTTACATTATCTTTGGAGTACAAATCTACAGGGTACCATGGCTGTTCTTTCAAATTAGTTCCAATTCAAAGGGTAATACAGCTCCCCTTAGATATTCTGTCCCATAACACAATTAGCATCGTCACTATCTTTATCAACACTCTCTCACCATTAGCAAGACTGAAAACTTTATCTTTTATTATCTAATTTTTGTGATTATTAGTTACTGTAAGTTTTCTTCTTGGCAATAATTTTTTCTCTCATTACTATGCTTTAATTTTAAAGTATTGCTTTCCACTACTGAGCACTTCCTATATTCCAAGTATAGAAACAGGTGCTGGAGAGACATCACCTCACTTCATTTCACCCATGTGAAGTTAAATCTCCATTTACTGATGATTAATCTGAGGCTCAGAACTGTAGTCCTACTTTACTGCCTGAACTTTAACCTTCACCACACTGCCTCAAAGGGGTAGAGGAAATACTTTATGATAGGTTTTGAGCATTTTGTGCTTTAAAAATCACACGAAAAATGCAACTTCATGCGGTCAGCGGGTAGAAGTTAGGAAAACTCCTCAATTCCCAGGCCTACAGCTGACCAACTAGTGAGCTCTGTTGGCCTCTCTGAGCCTCAATTTCATCTTCGCAAAAACACAAGGAAGAACACAAACTAAATAATCTGTCACATCACTTCCAGTTCATAACTCCAGTCCTAACTCCCATGTGAATAATCACTTCATGTAACAAAGGTTTTGCCGGACAGCAGTACAGCACAAGCAGGGTTAAGAACCCAAGTGCTCATCGATGGGGTCCCTACCCGAGCTCACCCCAGAGGGAATCCCTATTAACTAAAAGTAAATCAATTTTAAGAATTTTAAGGATTAAACCAATTCTTAAAATAAACTTTATTTCAGCAATTACATCCTACAGCACTTTAAGAGTGGGGGAAGGGCAGATCCCAGTTTAATACACTGAGAAGCACTTGTTAACACAGATTAGAAACTGCGTCATCTCTGTCAGGCTACCCTGGGTCTGAATTACCCAGCTGCTTGCTGTTGGGTCACTTACTGAGCTTCACCTGTGAAAAAGAAGATAACAACAATCCCTGGATGGGCGATCGGGGGTGGGAGAATAACTTACATTTCGGGTTATATCCTTTTGAACTCTGTTTTATTATTTTACCTTGTGTATATATTATTTCAAAACAGAACAAAACTTGAAAGGAGGTTGCAGATCAGTCATCCAAGAGGATGAGACACACTGGTTCATTTGGTACAGACATAAGGAAATCCAGAAATAATTAAAAACGACATATTCTTTTTTCTAAGAGAGCTCTTTTAGACAAGAGTTAAGAAATTTAATACAAACCTTCCAACTTGATATGTGGGGACGGCTGTAGTTCCAAATCTTTGCATTCCATAGTAGTTAATAAATCCAATCTCCTTGAGAGAGTTCATGGCTTGTTGTACTTGGTCATCAGTTCCTGTTATATTTCTGTAAGGGCCCAAGTTTGAATTCAGAGAAAAAATTTAAAGTCAAACACCTTTAGGGATGCACATCATAAATGATATGGCTTGGTTTCCATGCTTTCCCCTTCTTTGTTGTGGTTTTCTCTCTACCTCCTGAGGACTCTGATATTTTTTTTAAACTGTGGTAAAACGTACATAACATTAAGCTGACCATGTAAGCCATTGTTAAGTAGGCAATATAGCAGCATTAAGTACATTCACAGTCTTGTGTAACTTTCGACAGTATCCACTTCCAGAACTTTTTCATCTTCCCAAACTGAAACTCTGCACCCATTAAATACTAACTCTCCATCTTCCCCTCCACCCCTGTCCCAGCTAACATTTCTTCTAGTGTCTCTGTCTATGGTTTGCCTATTCTAGGTATTGCACATAAGTGGAATGATGGGCTCTTTGTCTTTCACACAGCATTTAAGGGGACAGCATCTTTCCAAAGGTCAGGTGCTGAGTTTTTAAAGGGGTGGCTGTGTTGGTAAAAACACTCAAGCAGTATTTGCTTTCCCAGCCCTGTGAGGCCCCACTCTGGCTCACCTTGCTGCCATGCCTGCAACTACCAGCTCACCTGGATTAGCAACTGCTTTGTACAGGCTCCTGGTGACCTGCCAAGACCCTCTCTGGTCTGCATCCAGCCACCAGTTCTTTACCTGAGAACAACAGTGAAGTGATTCCCTTGAAGCTCTCCCAATTTCAGAGGGTGTTTCTGATAGCTGAAATTCCCTAGCTTAAAGTTCATCAAGCACTTGTTCAGGTGGGCAAGTCTTTGTGCAGTTATTCTAAAAAAAAAAAAAAAATAAAGAAGGGCAGAGAGAGGATCGTTCAGTATTGCCTGACTGAAACAGTCTTGGTTACCTAACTAATAACATGGTAGCTTAAAACAAAGCTACACACCAGGCTATGGTGGCAGGAAAGAAAGGTGCCATGGTTGGTAGGGTAAGCGGACTTTTCATTTCCCTCTGGGTGGTTTCTTCGGCATAATAATACCTGGTCCTACTGGAGGCGTTTAACTTGGGCCATGTTTGTATTCTTAAAGTTGCATGTTATTCACATACACAAACAATGGGACAGTATCTAAGGAATTTTCTATTTTTGTGAGGAAAGGGTGAGAAAGGGGATAACAGCCAAGGGCAATCCCATAAAACTATCAAGACTGTTATTAAGCATTTTAAAAAGTTACTCATGTATTTTTAAAATTTTATTCATTTATTTTTAGAGAGAGGGGAAAGGAGAGAGAGAGATGGAGAGAAACATCAACACGTGAGAGAAATGGATCGGCCACCTCTTGTGCATGCCCCAACTGGGGACCTGGCCCGCAACCCATGCATGTGCCTGACGGGACTGAACCAGTGACTTTTTGTTTAACAGGCTACTGCTCAATCCACTGAGCCACACCAGCCAGGGCATTCGTTAGATATTTTTGTCTATCAGAAAAATATTATAATCTCACTACAGAAAAGTTGAAACCAACCATAAAACTACATAGAAAACAATTCATAGTTTCGTCATCTGAAAAATCTGTTAACATCTCACTCTGGATTTCCTCCCATTCTTTTTTCTTAAACATGTTATATATACATGTATATATACATACACACATGCATATACACAGACATTCGGAATCCTACTGCAAATCTGTACCTTGCTGCTATCATTTAAATGGTAGTATAAACTCCTGGTCCAGATGGTGGCAGAGGTAAACACAGTACTCGCCTCCTCCTCTCACAACCACATCAAAATCACAACTAAACTACAAAACATCATTTAGAACCACCTGAAATCTGACTAAATGGAAGTCCTACAACTAGTAAATTAAAGAAGCAGCCACGTCGAGGCTGGCAGGAGCAGCAGAGATGCAGAACAGACTGGTCCCACACCCACGCGTGGTAGATAAAAACCAGGATGGGTATCTCAGCTGTGGAGGTCCCGCCTGAGGAGTGGGGGGTCCCAGCCCCACACCAGAGCCCCCAGACCAGGGTTCCAGTGCCAGGAAGAGAAGTCCCCATAACTTCTGACTGTAAAAACCAGAGGAGGGGATTGAGGCTGAAGTAGACGTAAGGCCCACGGAGTCCCAGGCAGTTTCTCTTCAACAGCCTGTGCGCGGACTTACTTGCTTGAATTCTCAGAAAGTGAACATAACCATGTACTTCGCACCAGACCCTCCCTTTAAAAAACTGACTTTGTCACAGTATAAATTGTTTAGCATCTTGCTTTTTTCACTTAAAAATGAGTATTCAAGATCTGCGCTGTCCATATAGGATTTCTGAAGCTACCCCATTCTTTGTGCAGCTGCACAGGATAGATATCTGACCCTTTATCTAACCAGTCCCCTTTGATGGACATTTAAATTGCTAGCAACCTTTTATTTTACAAACAATTCCAAAGCACGGACCCTTACACATACTTCTTTGTGCAACTATATCGGTGTACACTTGGGTAAATCCCTAGGAGTAGAAAGTTTTGATTTAAAAATTCAACCCTTATTGCCTCCCAAAAAGGTTATACCAATTTACATTCGCACCATTAATATGTAAGTGCCTACTGCCTCATCCCTGTGTCTCCTCACACAGAATATTAACAAATATTTTTGAGCACTGCCAGTGTGATAACTATAATATTTTGTTTATTATTATTTGTGTGCTCCTTATTGTGAATGAGGTAAATATTTCTTCATGTTTAATTGCCTGTTCATCCTGTTGCCTATTTTTATATTTTATTGTTTATATTTTTCTCACTATTTTCATATATGAAGGAAATCTACCCATTCCCATTTAGTTATAAATATTATCTCCCCTCCCTTTTGTAAATTTACTTTATAATATTTTACATGTTAGAAAATTTTTCCCCAACTTCATGTTAAAAAAACTCAAACCTGAAATCTACATTTCACCTAGATTTACCAATTGTTAACATTTTCCCGGGTTTACTTTACTCGCTCCCATGAACAACCACACATTGCATATACACACCTACATATATACACAAATGTAAAACCTACTATATTTTGCCATGTATAACATATACTTTTCTACCCAAATTTTGAGGAAAAAATAAAGATGCTCATTATACATGGGAAGTACCTGAAATATCTCATATCTGTTCTTGTGTTTTATAATTATTTGTTACATAAAATTTCTTGTACCAAAATATGTTCAACTAAAATTTGAACATATTTTGCTAAAATTCCTCTATAATACAATAAACAAGTATCTAAATATAAGTAAATAAATACTTGAATTAAAAAATTAGAATGAAAGATTTTTTCCTGAAAGTTTGGGCCAAAAACATGGGTGCGCATTATACATGGGAGCATATTCTCCATGGCAAAATACAGTATATATTTTACTGAACCATCTGAAAGTCGGTTACAGACTTCAGGACACCTTACCCCTAAGTGGCTCCAGTGTGTCTCCCGAGAGTGGAGTCTCCTACTGAACCACAGTGGTCACTCTCAGAAAGCCAAAGATGACTCAACACTACCAATACGCAGTTCCATCCGGACTCACCCAACTACCCCAATAACACCATTCAGATTTTTTTTAAAGCTCCTTAAATTCAGGATCTAATCAAGAGCCACGTATTGCAGTTGTGATGCCTAAATATATCTGACTTGTAGAATCCAGACCAGCTGTTTTACACACAGCCTTTCCATCTGGATTTGTCCGACTTTCCTTATGCTGGACTCAAGTAAACATTTTGGCAGGAATATTATGTTAGGTGAAACAGTGGCCTTTTCAGTGTGCCACAGCCAAAGGCAACGATTCAGTTTGCCCATCACTGATGGCAATAAATCATTGGGTTAGGATGGTATTTGCTAGGTTTTTCCACTGTGAGTGTACCTTTTCCACCTTCCCCTTTGTTTTTAGTTAGTAATCTATGGGTGATATTTTTACAATGTGTGACTATCCCATTTTCCCAGTCTTTCATCCAGCTGTTCAGCTAGCCAAGGATAAAGGCCGCCTGGGTGTAAACAAGTGTTTTTCTGTATCTACCATTCTTTAGTTAGCTTTCTTCTGTAAACAGTAAAATTTCAATTAAATTTAGGAATCTTTTAAAAATAGCTTTGGTGTTTAAATCACACTTAGCAAGGGCACCCTAAATCCTAATCCCTAGTCAGAGATTAATTTTTAAGAAGTTATCCCAAGAATACATACTTTTACAGTTGTTTATAGTAAAAAGGGGTACCTCCAATTTTGTTTCCTTTTGGCTTACAGAAGTGATGCCCTTTCTAGCACGTCTCATTTAGTGCACTGTTGGCCTCCACGCATTCACCAAGACCTCACTGCCGGCCTCTCCCAAGTTTCCACTGGCTGCAGCGACAAAGGAACCCTGAGCCCTGCCATTCCAGGGGCTCTGGCTAGGACTTTCTGTTTCTCTCCCCCCAGTCAACTTCCGAAGCCAAAAGTGGCTCATTTATTGTGGACAGGAGTGGCAGCAGGTCACGCTGACTCAGGGAGATTTCCCCTCTCTCGCTCTGTTTTAAATGGCAGAGTCTTCTTGTTCTAAGCAACAAAAGGGTTAAGGAAGAAAGAGGGAAAGTGTTTTCACACACCAACCAGCAGCTGCGCCAACTGCTGCTCAGAAGCCTGGGCTCTGCATTTTGAATTAACAGCATCATCCGTATATTTCCACTTTTTGTTCTTTTTAAAAGGCAGATTGTGGAGTAAAAACACTGCCTGCAGGACCTGGCTACAAAAAAATACATATTTATATTATATTAAAAATCTATGTATTTACAATGATACTGTGGATGCTGCTTTTTTATTGGTTTTGTTAACATCGGGCAGTGCTGCCACATTCCCACTCAGTAAGGACGTATAAAAACATTACACTGATTCAGTTATAGTTAAAAAAAAATTCATGAAATATTTTCCTTTTATTTCTCCCCTTTAACGTTACAGTTAAGGTGCATTTAGGTAGCTTACAATATCTATGAACTTCATTTCAGGAGAGTAAAGGGGAGAGTTACAGAATTTGCTATAGAAACAGAAAGTGTTGGATCTGATAAGGTTGAGGAGCATCTATTCAGGAGTCCAGAGATCCTGTGAAAGCAGAACTTGGAAAGAAACCTTGAACGTTTCTGTCAACTCTACAGGCCCCCCGGACACACCCTCCTCTACGGCCCCATGAGGCTTCTGTGCCCTGCCCACGACAGGCACTGTTTGGGCCCTTGCAGCCCATTCCAAGTCATCATGTGCCTGTTGGGATTTTCGGAATTGGGATGGGGGTTTCGGCCACAGTATGAGGAAGGAATCCTTAGGGTTAACCTTAGGTGTCTTAAAATTAAAGATACATGAAAGTTTTAAACATTACCAAAAAAAAAATTTATACCTATATATTTTGTGATCTGTTCACATCTTTTTTGTTTTTTGGGGACTTATCTGAAGCCACATTAAAAAAGGGGGGGAGAGGAAATAAGAAATAGCATCTTTTGGAAACTGTATTATTATTATTGCATCATTAAGGAATCCACATCTATGACTGTCATAAAGTCTAGGTGGGCTTCGCGTTCTGAAGGTAACTATATCCCACTCTGGACTTTCTAATGATAACCACTGTCTTTCCCTACCTCAACTGGAAACCTAGACTCATGAGGCCTCAACATCTGCCCTCCTATTCTTGGAAGATGCCAAAGCCAACACCACAGGAGGAGAAGACAACTTTGCCTTCCCAGATGACAAGCCGTCTACTTTGCTTTATGAGGTAGACAGCAACCCCAAACCACGACCAGGCTGGGACCCGTGCAGGTCTCAACACAGCTGTATTTTTATGTCTAAAATGTTGATCTAACTGGAATTTATTTAGAGTAAGGAACTGGCCCTGGCTGGCGTGGCTCGGTTGCTTGGGCATCGTCCCACAAAGCGACAGGTTGCTGGTTTGATTCCCGGTCAGGGCACATGCCTGGTTGCAGGCCTGCTCCCCAGTTGCAGCACATGCGAGAGCAACTGACTGAAGTTTCTCTTACACATCCATGTTTCTCTCCCTTTCTCCCTGACTTCACCTCTCTCTAAAAATAAATAAATAAAATATTTTTAAAAATATTTAGAATAGGGAACTGAGGTAAAGAGAAATTTTCTTTTTTTTTTTTTAAAGATTTTATTTATTCTATTTTTTAGACAGAGGGGAAGAGAGGGAGAAAGTGGGAGAGAAACATCAATGTGTGGTTGCCTCTCACACACCCCCTACTACCGGGGACCTGGCCCACAACCCAGGCACGTGCCCTGACTGGGGAACTGAACCAGCGACCCTTTGGTTTACAGGCCGATGCTTATTCCACTGAGCTATACCAGCTGGGGTGAGAAATTTAATTTTCTTTTCAGATAGCTACTCAGTTTTCTCAGCCACAATTACTGACTCAACCCAAAAATCTGATTTTAAATGCTACTTTGAATACACACTAAATCTGTAGATGTATCTGAGTCTAATTATTTACCTATTTCTCTGCCAGTATCAAATTGCTTTAACTGCTATAATTTCAATACTATGTTTTAATATACACAGAGGCTGATCCTCCTTATTAGTCACTTTTTCCAGAATTTTTATGGCTGGTTTCACACCTTAAGTTTCCCACATTAACTTTACGATCAACTTGATTAGTTAAAAAAATAAAGGGCAACATTGTACTGGTATTTTCATTAGTATCGGCATAAATTCACACATTTATTCAATAAGAAAAAGACGAATGTATCCAAGAACAAGTTATATCATTCATTTATTCAAGTCTTTTACATTTCTCAATAGCATTTCAAAGTTTTCTTCAAAGAGATAGTATAGTATACTTTTAAAAATCTTTGTTCCTAGGTATATATGTATTTTTTACCCTTTTCTGTGTAACATATTTCTTTTTTCCATTGTAATTCCTAACTGGCTATTGTCTGCATATTGATTTTTGTACATTAATCTCTCTTATATTGTGTAACTGTCATTTGTCAACCCCTTGAGTAAAAATGATCTTATCACTGCCAAACCACAATTTGGCCACATCCCTTCTAATCTGCATTATAGTATGCCCAGAAAAATAATAAGTAATGGTAATGAGTGTGGTCATCTTCGTTTATTTTGTTCCTGGCTCTAAATGAAATGCTTCTAGTATTTCACCACTAAATAAGATACTGGTTTTTGAGATTTTTGTATTTTGTCATTAAAATATTTTTCTTTTTTTATTATGACAGTATTGATCACTACTTTAGTAAAGAGGTTCTTTTAAAAAAAATTAGAAGTAGTATAATATGATCAAAAATAATTTGTCAACTGGAATTTACTTATTTATCTAACCATTCATTTTAAGATTCTCCAATTTGGGTCATTTAGGTTGTTTAAAATTTTTTAAAAATTACAAATGATGCTGCATAGTATATTATTGTGTATAAGAAAGTGTTTTTTTAACTTTTCCTAAATCCAGATTTCCTCTGAAAAGACATCTACTCAGAACTACTAGACAAATGGGCGTTTGCACTTCTTTGTTGAAGAATACACTTCTCTTTACTATTCTAGACTTTGCCCCTACTTTTCGAGGTTGGTCCTTGAGCTCATTCCTGCTGGCTCAGCCTACGAGGAGCGTTGTCCAGCTTTGCCTGGAAATACAGGAGAGGGGAAGGTCTAGATGGGGATCCTGGGCACCGGGCCTCCATGACAGGCTGAGTTCTGCCCCAACGTGCTGGGTCTAAAGAACCAAAGTAGCTGGTCGTAGAAAGAGCCCCTGAGGTGTAGGCCTCTGAAGTCCCAACATTACATGAAAGATCAATGGGAAACTTTAGTCCACTCCCTTGTTAAAAATATGCTGTTACTGAGTTAAATAAATTGTTTAAAATTTACCTATGTAAAACCAGCCTGCCATTTCATCTCACAGAATTCTTGTTTCTTCGCTGAAAATTTCCCCATACTTCCTGAAGATACTCAATTCCCTGATGCACTGTCAACCAGCCTACTTATTTCCTGGTTCAATATGTGCTTCTGGTTCAATACATGCAGAAGCAGCCTGCCCAAATTTCTTGAAGGAAAAAACCTGACACTGACCCATTAATTAATACAAAATGAAGGAAGCTGGCCAGAGAAGTGGGGAGATGGATAAAACTCACACTTTATTAGCCTCTCTGCTCTCAATTCCCTGTCCAATCCTAGAACCAACGAGGGGTAAGGCAGGTGTGGCCCAGACTCGGGCCAGCTGCTCAGAGGCACCTGGTCCTTGACTTCAGATATAAGGGGACAATGGCAGAACCACAGGGCATAAACTAATCCAGGAATTGTATCCCAAAGAATCCAGAAGGCAGAGGATCAGAAGGAACCCCTGGGAGGACATAACCCCTCTTTGGTGAGTAACTACTGCTGTAGAAAGGAACAGCATATTTAAGAGTCGGGAGGCAGAAGGGAGTCACGCAGGCAGCGATGTGGCCACTTGGCTCTGCGGAGACTCTGGCCTGTTCGCCCCTCACTGCCAGGGGAGCGCCTGACAGTGCTGCTCCTCTTTTTTTTTTTTTAAGTTGAGATAAAATTAGTATCAAATTTATCATTTTAACCATTATAAAGTGTACAGTTCAGTGGTTTCTAGCATGTTCACAGTTAGACAGTGGTTCAACTATCACCACTCTCTAATTCCAGAACATTTCCATCATCCCCAAAGAAACCCTATACTTAGTAACCCCATTCTCTCTCCGTGAGGCCCCTGGCAACCACTAATCCACTTTCTTTCTCTATAGTTCCCTATTTTGGGCATTTCTTATGAATATAATTCACATAACATGTTGCAGTATGTATCAGTAGCTCATTCCTTTTTTGGAGGCTGAGTCATATTCTACTGTCTATTCTTGAATATACAACAGACATGTATTTCTGAAAGACACTGGCACAGCGGAAAGCAAGAGCATACTCAGTCCTTGTTGGTAGGGGCGCTCCCTGAAAACAGACGACAGTATCTTCACTAAGCTGTTCACAGTTTTAATTTTGATGACCCCGGATCATGCTTTTTGGTTGTGAATTCACAGCAGATTCTGTGAATAACTTGGGAATACCAGAATCTCATTTTTAAACACCAGGAGCCAACTTAAGCAGCATGTTACACAAAAAGCCTTTATTAACAAAGCCAGGGAAACACTGGCTCAGGCTCAGAAAGGAGACTGGCAGGGAGAGGCATGAAAAGAAATGAATCATTCTGACTGAGGCTGTTCCTGCTTGAGATCCTGTTAAAATTATTAGCTGACTTCAGAGAGCTGCATGAAGCTGAAAAGAAATGCAGCTTATCCCTAAGACTGATCGATTCAGCAATAATGCAACTCCTTGCGTGGTAGAGTGGGTTTATCCTGTTCAACAGTTCTCACGGGAAAGGCCAATCCGCTCTGCCCCACATATCCATTAAGCAAATTAAGGGTGTAGCCTGCATCCGTGAGATAAGTGCTATGTGCTTTCCAAAGGCCAACATTTAGGTGTCTAATGTTTCTTACTAAGTCAACAGGAAGATGATAAAGGCAACAAAGGTCTGAAAACAGATCGGCATAGAGATCAAGTGTGACACCTGGTGGCTCACAAAGAAGAGAAATAAATAGCTTCATACTTCAAATATTAAAAAATTTCACACCATATAATGTAATATAAATTAATGAGGTACCTTAAAAAATTTTTTTTTATCCTCACCCAAGAACATTTTCATTTCTTTTTTTTAGAGAGAGAGAGAGGAAGGGAGAGAGAGAAACATCAGTGAGAGAGGCACATGGATTGGTTGCCTCATATGCACCCATGCTAGGGATTATAGCGCCCAAGCCTGGACCGGGGATGAAACTGCAACCTAGGCATGTGCCCTGATCAAGAATCGAACCTGCAACCATTTGGTTAGGGGAGACGCTCCACCCATTGAACCTCACCAGCCAGGACAATGAGGTGCCTTTTTTTGACCTTCAAATTAGTAAATGACTTTTTTTAAAAAGTCATAACACATGCTTGGGAGAATTCTTAAGAAGCAGAATAAAGATGATAGATACTGCCTTTCTACAGGGCAATGAGATTTTGCTATCAAAAACCTAAAAATTAGAATTTTACACTCTCTTTAAATCAGTAATTCTATTGCTAGGATTATCTTAATAAAGTAATCACAGATGTGTGCAAAGATTCAGTTACCAACGTCTATCTGTCATGGAACTGCTTATAGTAGTGAGAAATGGGAAACAATGTAAACATTAAAAAATAGAGTAATAGTTCATAAATTAGGATATATCCATATATTTAAATATCTTTTGTGATATAATACAAGTATAATGTTTTTATTAACAGGGAAAGAGATGCATCATTTATCGCTCACAAAAAAGGGACGCACTTTATATACTTTCGTTTACAAGGAAGAAAAGAGTCCCCACAAAAACATACACCAAGCTATGAACAAGGCAATCTCTGAGAGAGTATAGTTATGGCAGGACTTGCATTTTTTACCTGGTTTCTTTTGTGTTGAAAACACAACTAACCAACTTAAATTTTAATGTGGGTGAAAAATTCACAGAGCCAGTCAGAAAGGACAAGAGCCGACTATTTTAGGTACCAAAGAGAAAGCAACAACCTTCTTGTCCCACATACACAGAGTACAGGAAGCCTGAGCCGCAAGCCAGAGTCGCTCCCCAACTCTCAGTTTCTGGCCAGCCCTGGCCCCTTCTCCACAGAGGCTGTTTCAAATCTTTACGCTCTTTTCCAGTTCCCTTCTCCACTCCTGTCCCCTTCACTCTCAACAGATGCCTCCACATTCCATGCTTCACAGGACAAAAAAGGGATCAGGCAGGAAGGCAGGAGTGCCATCATCTTCAGGTGCTTCCTCCTGCTCTCCTTCAAACACATCCACATTTGCACACACTGCTAGTAAGTCACGGAGAGAGCATGTTCTCACTCTGCTTTACTACTACAGCATACCACTGCCCCAAGGTCAAGGAACAAAAGCCCTGGAAAACCCATCATGATCCAGTCAGGAGCTCAATCCTGACATTAGTTCAAGTAAATCAGAAAAGCAATCAGAAAGAAGCCAGATTGTAGGCAATTGTGGGGTAAGGAGGAGATGCTGTCTTGAATTCATTATGAAAAGATAAGGGAATTATGAATAAATATATGTATTTAAGTGCAGATAGCAAGCACAGTGACTTTATTTTTCATTATAGTATAATTAACGTAAGGTAAGCTGTACATATTAAAAATGTACAAGTTTTAATATGTAAATAGGCCCATGAAAACATTACCGCATTCAAGACAATGAACATATGCATCACTCCCAAGCTTTGTCCTGTCCCCTTATTTCTTCCTCCTGGCATTCCTTGCCTAAGGGATGCACTAAGGTGAACGCTGGAGTCTGACTGACTCCCAAGCTTTGTCCTGTCCCCTTATTTCTTCCTCCTGGCATTCCTTGCCTAAGGGATGCACTAAGGTGAACGCTGGAGTCTGACTGACTGCGCAGAGCTGAATTCATCCTTTCCCGTTTACCTTCATTAAACCAACTGGGTTCAGAGGCCCGTTCTTCCTCCTCAGAATGTGGCAATATCCCCAAGATTCCAGTTTCATCTACATTGCTTTACCCGCAGCCCATAATCCTGTCTCTAAACATCACTGCCTTTGTTTAGATCAAAGTCAAGTCCAACATCCTCAACATGATCAACAGGGCACTTCAGAATCTGGATTCTGCTTAACCCTCAAGTCTTATTTCTTGCTGAGCTCCCACGCGACTAAAGTCCTTGCCAGGTACCAAATGTGCTATGCTTCCCAATTCCTTTCCAGTGTCTTTTCACAAGGCTGTTGTCTGGAACAAACAACCCTAGACCTGCCCCAGCCCCAGGGAACTCCCACTCCTCCTTCTAGACCAATGGTTCTCAACCAGGAGCGATCTGCCCTTCAAGAGAAAATGGCAATGTCTGGAAACATTTCTGTCTGTCACAAGGTGGCGGGGGGAATGCTACTGACATCTAGGGGGCAGAAAACAGCCAGGGCTGCTGCTAAATGTTCTACAATGCACAGGATGACCCCCCACAGCAGATTTTCTAGCCGAAATGTCAATAGCAAAGAGAGTGAGAAGCTCTGGTCTAGATTAAAACTCTAGCACCCAGTCCTGGCTGGAGTGGCTCAGTGGACTGAGCACCTGCCTATAAAATGAAGGGCACCGGATCAATTCCCAGTCAGAGTACATGCATGGGTTGTGGGCCAGGTCCCCAGTTGGCAGTGAGCAAGAAGCAACCAATAGATGTTTCTCTCACGTAACAGTGTTTCTCCCCCTCTCCTTCTCCCTTCCTTCTCCTCTCTCTGAAAATAAATCAAATCTTTCAAAAAAATTTTAAACTCTAGCATCCCATTTCCTGTGAAAGCCTTCCCTGGTTGCCCTCCCCCTCAACAAGGAGTCCTGCGCTCTGTTGTCAGACTTACCCCAATACCAACAATATACCTCTATTTTAGCATGAATCTCACTGTGTGATAAGTTCTGAGTTACTTGTCTCCTCTATTAAATAACTGCTTCAGGAGCAGAGACCATCTCTTTCATTTGTATATTTCCAGTGTGTAACAAACGAGCTCATTCATTTTTTGTACTTAAATTTTAAGTAACTTATATTTAATAATGAATGAACAAAAGAGACAAAACCACACCATTCTCTTGGCTCTACCACAAAAACTGCTTAAAAATTACAAAAATAATAAAACCTGTTTACTGTAAAAAAAATTAGGAAATACAAATAAGCAAGAAGAAAAAAACAGACAGAAAAATAATTTTTAAATAGGCAGAGACACCACCTAAAGGCTGAAGAGGTACACTCCACAAAGTAAATTTCAGAACTTATGAACCCCAGTATGTACTCTCTACTCACCTGAGAACAGCAATCTCTTGAACAGTAATGGCCCTTTTATCTTTGGTTCCCATGTAGGAGAATATGTTTGGCTTGACTCTGGAAAGATAAACACAAAACCATGTGAGGTTGCATATCTCTAGGAAATCATATTTTTCATAATTTAACATTCAAAATATACTTAAAATCATAGTAGATTAAGATAATAAAGAGAAACAATTTTAAAATACACCCGGGAAAATATAATTCATATGCAAGGTAAGAAGATAAATGGTGCCTGAACTGCCCTCCTGGTGGCGCCTGACTTCAGGTCTCCATGGCTCTATGCCCATAACACGCTGCTCAAGGACGTGGCTCGTACCAACAAAGGGAATAATGTGCTTCCTATCGATCACATGCAATGTGTTATGTCACCGAATTGTGAAGGTGAAGAGAAACTCTTTCTAGATATACAATGTACCACTCTGAAAATTTTATATCTTCAATCTTTAAAAAGTTAATGATGTGAACTTTCTGTAAATACAAGCTATTTCTTTGTATTAAAAAAGCCAAATGCTAAAACAGGGGTCTAAATAGTTTAGCTATGCAGATATAAGTAAGCTAATTACTAGGACGTATTTTGTAAAAACTGCTCCACACGAACAAGAACCAGAAAGGACTTCTTGAACTCTGAGCCATCCTCAACCCAGACCTGAGGAACTCCATCGAAAGCTGCCTAGCCTCCCATTAGGAATGGTCTATTCTCCCAGGCTCAGTTACAGACAAGGTTGGACCACCACCTCTCCTCCAGAGAGCTAGTAACTGGGACGAAATAAAATGTTACCTAAGGGCTGGGCTGTGCTTCCCCCCAAATTCGTATGTTGAAGCCCTGACTCCTGGTACTTCTGAATGCAACTGCATTTGAAGATAGAGCCTTTACACAGGTGAAGTTAAAATGAGGCCGTTAGGGTGGGCCCTCATCTAATCTGACTGGTGTCCTAGTAAGAGGAGGAAATTTGGACAGAGAGGGAGACTCCAGGGACATAACAACAGAGAAAAGGTCATATGAGGACACAAAAAGAAAGTGGCCACCTGCTGAGGAGAAAAAAAAAAACCCTACAACACCCTGATCTTGAAACTTCTAACCTCCAGAACTGAGAAAATTAGTTTGTTAAATCACCTAGTCTGTCGTATTTTGTTACGGCAGCCGCAATAAATTAACATCATGTGTGTACTACGTTTAAATAGGGTTAAATATACATCAGAAAGCAAATTTGTATTGTATACCATTTCTAAAAAAAACCAAAATTCTTCAGCACCTGTTCTCTGAGACCCAACCTGTGAGAGCTAATCTCTGCTACGTTTGCAAGCACTGAGACCCAATCTCTGCTACGTTTGCATCTCTTTTGAGAAAATCTGACTGGTCTCTGGTGTTTAGTCTAGTCAAGCTCCTTACAGTTTAGTAAAGCAAACGTCTGCAGCCACACCGAAGCACAGGCTTTCAAGGGAGGAAGTTAATTTTTATGTTCCGTTGAACAGACTGGTTACTCTCTACTACATGTGAACTATTTATTCACAGAATTTTCACTCTGAATCACTGGCAATATGCAAGGAGGTTAAAACACTAATTCGCCTGCTACTGCCTGAGGCAGCTACAATCGGGAGGTGTACTTGCCATCGGTCTGCCTATTTTCCTGCTCCTTTTTCATCAGCATGGACAGAGGAAAATAAACTTCTGGGTTTTGATTTTATATAGGCACAAGAACAAGATACTAACCTTAAATATTTGGATAGTACATTAATTGCATCCATGGTGTCTTTGTTTTCCTTGTATAGTACAAAGTGGCAGTAACTTCCCCTAGATTTTGGCCAAGAATGTTTTCTTGGATCTTAAAAACAAAAAAATTAAATGTTATATACACTGCAATAAAAGTTATCTCAGTTTTTCCTCATGAAACCCTACAAGCTCATTTTTTGCTGGAGAACTTCGAGAAATCAGATCTAGTCTGACAAGAAATACAGGGTGAGTGGTTACAGCTGCGCGCACTATAGGCATTACACTTTTTGCGAACAGGTGCTTAACGTTATCTGTCCATATTTAAAATCAAAAGCTGAACGCAGGTGGTGTGATAAAAAGACTAACTCCAGCCAGCAATCTTCACGGAGAAACCCAGAGGAGTCCACCACTCCCCAGCAGTTACATTACGAGCGTAGGTCTCATAGGTGGGCCAACTGGCTCTCTAGCACACATGCAGTCCAGAGGGAAACAGCAGTCATGTCGGATTCTACAGCCTTGCTTGGTATCCCCAGGTGTTCGCACATACGGGACAGATGCCTTAGACGAGTTAGGGACCAAACTTGTAAGGAGTTGCCTCAGTGGCACGTTTTGATTTCCCAAAGGTCACTTCCATCACAAAATATCTAATACTAGATGGTTTACAGGGAGAGCAGCTAGCATTCAAGACCTAGCTGTCATTCTTGGGGAAAAGGAAATGTTAAAAATGAAGCCAGGTTAAATGTTAACTCATGAGCTACTGCTACTTCGCTTATTCGACTTTTGGAAACTGACAAACATTTCAAGACTTTGGAGAACCTGGTTTTTAAAACTTCTTTTCAACGAATATTTTAATTATCCTATAACACAGAAACATATTTAAGCAATATTAAGATTTAGATTTAAGCTGCCCAAAGGATGTTTTGAAAAATCAACACTTTGGGAAAAATATGTAAGTCACAACTGCACTTCCCAGGCACTGTACAATAATATTCATAAATCTTGGGCGATACACAGCTGCAGTCGTTCTTTGAACACATCTAATTTACTTGATTTCTGTCATTCCATGAAAGAAAAACTCTGAAAAAGTATTTCACATAATCCCTAGAAAAGTCTTCTTTTAAAAATGTTCCTTTGTCTCTGTCCCTAAAATAGTCTGTTAGCATGAATTCATGCATCCATCTTCAGAAACATAAAGAACTTCTGGTACTATAGTTACTTCTAGTACTGCAGCTACAATATAAAGAACAAGTGAATCAATAAAACATCTGGGAAAACTGCCAGAGCACAAATGCTTAGTGAACTGCCTTTCCTTTCTGATAAATACCAAAGTGAGTCTTTTCTGCCTTGGACAGAAAAGTATTACAGATATTTCTTTGGCTCTTGGTGTGAATTCCTCACAACTCATCCTCAGAATATTGTGAACAGGAATATTATTTTTGTTTTTCCTTCCAGCTTACTACAGTTTAGCAGAGTTGTCTACACTTGGTGCGTGTGACAAAAACCATTGGCATTTCATTTTATCTACATGAAACGCCAACTGCTCTTACCTGCTGTAGTTCTGACCTCTGTCCAAATGCACAGCATAAAGAGCACAAGAGAGCAATGTTTAATTTATAATAATATTAAAGTGCTTTAGAGGTGAACATGCAAATGACCGCATGGAAAGTTTCTACCAAGGGCTTCTACAGCACCTGGTAGAATGTGGTGGGTTAACAGCCATGTAGACATCAACAATGGAATGTTGCAAAGGCAAACAGTGAACAAGGAGAAAACTCACCTACGGTACAAGCCCCCTTGTCTCAATCACCTCACAATGGCGTGTCAGCTCATCCTCAAAGCTGCACTGCCTGTACCCACCAGGTGGAGCAAAAGGTTCAAGGCTGGATGCAAAATGCTTCCCTATCTAGAGATTTGTGCTCTTAAACATGGGAGAACATGTACCAAAATGTTCTTTGTAATTAACTTTTGGTGGTGAGACTGCAATTAATTATTGTTTAGCTTTGTGTTTAATGAGCTTCCTGCACTGAGTTACAAGGATTCTTTATTTGAAAAAATTTGAAATTTTTATGGAAAACAGTTCTTGAACCAATAGATTCAAAGAGATTTAAGAGATGATTTAAGAGACTTATCCACTGAATGCAATGTTGTTACCTTGTTTGTATCATTATTTGAACAAGCATGTAAAAGACACTTCTGAGATAATCGGGAAAACTGAACATGCACTAGGTATAAGGTATTAAGAGCTTGTTGATGTCGTTGGGTGTGACAATGGTTTATGATTTTAGTCTTTATCTGTTAGATACATATTTAAGTATTTAGGAGTGAAATGAAGTGCTGTGTAGAACTTTTTTCAAAACGTTCCAATAAGAAAAAAAAAGTGAGAGGAACAGATCAAACGAAAACAACAGAATATTAATAATCTTGGAGACGGATGAGGGGTACAATGGGGTTATATATTGCCTCCTTTATTTACATGCATATCTGAAAATGTCCATAATAGGAAGTCAAAAAAAAAACTTATGGTCAAAGTTGAAGTGTAGCTACATTTTCCCTTAAATACTCCCTCCGTGTATTAACCATAAACTATAATGGCAGGAAATAAATGAAGCCAGGGGCTAAAACACCAAATGCTATGAACCACAACGACTGAATATGAGTCCTGGCTCACAAGCATGCATCTTTTGTCAGCAAATCCAAGCCCTGAGCATGCATGCAGTTACCTCCTCTGCAAATCACAGACACAAAGATTCTTTTTCTAAATGCACTCATTATACAAAATAGTATGCATTGGTTAAGAGAAAAAAATCTATGAGTCTCAACTTATTTGGGGTAGTTTAACTTTATAAACTCCAAATCCTTAGAATGCTAAGTAGCATATGTGAACTTAAAATAACTTTCAGATATTTTTGAGACACTCTGATTTAAAATGCTAATGCAAAGAATTCTCAGGCTGAGATAATAGGAAGCAGCCCTCAGATGGTTTGCTATGGTAGCCCCAGTAGCAGAAATAGAAACCAAACAAAAAAAAAACATTCAGGAAGATTCATGTACCGCAGACTGAGACCCTCATGAATAAGGAAGGAAAAATGTTTGTAGCTGAAGAAAGATGACAGGGTGGGGTAGCATGCAGAACATTCTTTCCTTCTTATTCCAGGTCATTTCCACCGCTGTGCCCCTGCAGCTTCCACAGGGATCTGCTCCATCCTCTATCACTGCTCCCGGCATTTTCACCCTCCCTCTGCACTGGCTCTTTCCCTTCAGTGTATCAATATGCTCAGGGTGCTTTGAAAGTCAAACCTATGTCTCCCTCTCCTTAGCCATGTTCCTTTCCTTTCTCCCCCACTTTACAGCTTAGTTGTAAAAGCAGTATGTTATTTACTGCCTTTCACTTCAACCTACAGTGTAAACTGGTTTCCAGTCTTATTCCACTGCTGTGGCAAAGACACATGTTGATTGTGTCTTTGATTTCCATGTTGCTAAAAACTGATGGACATGTTTCAGAGTTCTATTTTGCTGGACCTATCTGTGATGTTTTCTACTGCTAACCACTCTGGTCACTGGAATTCCCTCTTCCTGTGATACCATCACACTAGTCTCTTCCAGAGAGTTCCCTTTTTAATCCATTTGGCTCTTCCTCTTGAGTCTCTGTGGATTCCTAGCTCCAGGTATCCCTGCTGGGAACCATTCATTTCAGAAAGTATGGAGAACCTATACATATTACATGGGAGAGTTTTGTTTTTGTCACTTAAGTCTTTAAAAAGAAGTTCTTAGAGATATTTATAATGTACATTATCTATCTCAAAACATAAATCAATTTACCTGATTACATGACTTAATAATTATATGATAGTTTCAAAAAAATACTCTACGTATGCTTTGGAAGGTAAATCAATGTACCCTGTCTATCAGACTGGATTAACATACAAAATAACACTTGAGTTAAAATAGTTGATAATTTGTAATGCTTGGATGCCATGATACAGAATCTACTATGCCTATGTTTTAGGATGCATGGCTCTATTTGAGAAAACAAGAATTTCTATCAGGGTTTGGTAGTAAAGGGACTCTAAAAACATTATAAATGTAGATTTGCAATGAAGATGTAAGAGCTAATTAATTCAAATGCTAGGTAAGGTGGTGCAGGAAAAGAAGCTGTCCTGGGATCGGCTTCTATTTGCAGGGGCACTGACGACAGTTTCTGCCCACCAGCTCTCCTTACTTTTCCAACGGTGATTACTTTGAGCCCCTCTCAGCTCACGGGTGGGGATCTAGATCTGTACAAGATGAATGCAGGCTCTCAAGTGCCTGTCTGGGTCCAAGAGGAGGTGGGAGGGAGGAGCCCATGTGGCAGGCCTCTCATCCACCTTTTACTAAGTGTCACAGGAGGTTCAGGTCTCTGTGTAAGTGTTGATCCAATCTGACCTGCCTTCACGCTTCTTTTTAAGTGAGAAAAACGTGTACTGCCTCTCTACAAGGAGCACCTCCTAAGCAGCCCTTCTCAACCTGAGTTCCAAGGCATTTTATTATATGGCTATAATAGGTGTAGATATTCCACATCTAGAATAGTTACCAGGTATGCCAATCTTGGGAGAATGAAAAAAAACAGTCACTCAGGTCATTTTTCACTGGGCTTAATTCCCTTGAGCAACTCTGGCTGAAGAAAGACTGTTAAGATAATATTTTACACTATGATTCAGACATCAAAGAACCATACAGTAACCAAGCCATTAGTATGTGGATTTGGAAGTAATTAGCCACACATACCCACAAGTAGTTCCAGAACATTTCATCTCACTTTTCTTTTCAGTATCCACTGAGAAGTGCCTCCGATCTCCACCTTCTTCTCCCCAACTGCTCAAGGTTTCTCATTTCTATGTTACCATCCATACTTATTGATTTCACTATATGTTTTCTAAGGCACAGCTAAACCTTATTTCTGCCCTCTCATTTCACTAGAACCATAGTTTAAAACAATAAAGGTTTCATCTGTTCACAGCATTAACCTAAGGGAATATGATAAAGCATTAATGCTTTGAACAGCGTTTTTAAAAAATACAGTCTTGGAACTATGTCCTAACAAATGTATCAAGAAGTAGTGCTTCACTAATAGGGGCCATTAGCAGTAGGGGAAGAGGGTGAGGAAATAACTTTTTCCTACTGTAATTTTCATTAAAATTTTATCTGCTGACTTGACAGTAAAAGAAGAAAAATTATCTAATATTTTTCAGGTTATATGCAACTAACCAGAAATTTTCACAGCTGTAGAAAACATATTAGAACATAAATATCAAAGATTCACTGACAACATACTCATTTCAAATGGATGATATACAACAAAAACGGGGTGTGGGAAAAGAGGCTTTCGGTTACATATTTCGTGTTTTTTATATGTGAGTGAAGAACATACAGTTTGAAAGCAGCACTTCTTTCAATATAGGGACTCTGCCAAAAATATACCACTGGGATAGGTGACAGCAGTTTGTGTTCATCTGAAAGCTTTCTTTCCTCCCTTAAGAAACAGAAGGAGCAACGCCCTTGCATTTTCTTCTTGAATTACCACTCAGCCCACTCTGCTCTTCAGGGGACACATCAAACTCCTAAGACGCTCTCTCAGGCACCACTATAGTTTCAGCAAATCTTTACTCACATAAAAGACATAATGCCCCGTATTAGACAGACATTCTGTAGGATGACTCTGGCATCTGGAATGGTATTATTCACCTTCTCTGAAGGAGTGACATGAACAATATCCTTCTCTGAACAGCATAGTGGGCCTTGAATACGACCAGGCAAGGAAAAGGAGTAGCAGGCTCTGCCTCTGACATCCACCCGACAGAAGAAAGGCCAGGTCACTCACACACTTACTTGCCAGAGCCTTTTTTCCAGCTGCATGGTAGGCTACAATGTATTTCTTTCCCTCTCTAGCCTCTGTTTTTGTCTCTAATCCTGGAAACAGCGATTTAATTGTTTGATGGATGACGGTTCTTTTCTCTTTGGTGTCCTCGACAACCTATTAAAAACACAGATTATGATGTCACTTGTTCATTTTTATTTCTAAATTTTTACATTTAAAATGAAAACCATAATTCCACTGGACAGCATCTCTGATTGCCAGGCTACGGTCGTCCTTTCCCAGGAAACACTATGTAACAGTCACTATGAGGTTCAAAACAACAGATTTCTTTGTTTGGTCACAGGAAACATTTATTTAAAAACCATTTTTTTTTTTTGGCCATAATCTATGTGTATACTGGTTATCTGTCACTGATTATAAATATTTTTTAGTGCAATGCCCTTTTATGTCAAACAGGATACCATCATCCTTTTGTTAACTACCATAATTTTTCCAATACGCATTTACTAACATCTACCCAAAAAGTGGCAATCAAAACCCTATAAAACCTTTTCATATATTTCTGTATTATTTACCTCGATGGCAACACTGGTTTCCTTATTTACAAAAAGCTGAAGCTCTTCTAAGCGCTGCTTTTCTTCAGCTGTCAAAACTGTAAATACATCTTCTGAAGGATCCTTTAAAATAATCATAAAAACTCCCAGTGAGTCACACACAGAATTCAAGGCTGTTACAGCTCTATATTTCAATGATCTCTAAAAAGTGCTATCTTTATTTGCTGGAGAGCTGGCCCCTACCTCCTCATCCACTGGGATGGACAAGTCATCCAAATGGCAGATGCGTCCATCTTTTCCTATTTCATGAACAACGAAGTCGGAGTATCTGATGAAAAGAAAACACAAGCTCTCATAGCATTAACGTTTTTGTTTCCTGTTAATTTTGGGAAAAGGTTTAGCAACAGTAAGCCTTACTATTGTGCAAACCAAGACATTTTTTAGAAAAAAGTTTTCAGTGCAGAGTAACAGAGTTATCGTTTCTGGCTTCTTAACGAATTTTGAGCCACACCTTAGTTTTGTATCAGAATACAAAACATCCTGATACTTTAACATCCACTTACACCAAGGGACAGATTATCTAGATGTAAAGTCAACAAGGAAACATCAGCCTTAAATTACACATTAAAACTGATGGACTTAATGTTTATAGAACTTTCCATCCCAGGACTGGTACGATACCCATTCTTTTCAAGTGTACAAGGAATATTCTCAAGGATAGATCATATTTGGGACAAAAAAATGAGTCTCAATAAATTTAAAAAGACTGAAATCATATTAAGCATCTTTTCTGTACAAACCATATGAAACTAAAAATCAACTACAAGAAGAAAGCTGGGAATATCACAAATATGTGGAATTTAAACAACATTCTACTGAATAACTACTGGGTCAATGAAGAAGTAAAAGAAATCAAAAGAGATATAGAGATAAATAAAAATGAAAATATGACATTCCAAAAATCTTTGAGATGTAGCAAAAGTGGTACAAGGGGCGAGTTCACGGCAATATAGGCCTATCTCAAGAAAAAAAAAAATCTCAAACAATCCAACATTACACCTTAAGGAACTAGAAAAATGAAGAACAAATGAAGCCAAAAGTCAGTAGAAAGAAGGAAATAAAAATCAGAGAGGAAATAAATGAAATAAGAGACTAAAAGACAGTAGAAAATACTAATAAAATGAAGGCCTGTTTCTTTGAAAAGATAAACAAATTGACCAATATTTAGCTAGACATACTAAGGAAAAAAGAGAAAAGACTCAAATAAAATCGGAAATGAAAGTGGAGAAATTACAATGGATGCCACAGAAGTACAAAGGATCATAACAAGAATACTATGAAAGGCTATCCGCCACCACACAACAAGAAATGGACAAATTCTTAGAATCATACTTTCTACACTAAATCATGAAGAAACAGAAAAGCTGAATAGACCAATTCTAGTAAGGAAACTGAACAGTAATCAAAAACCTCCCCAAAAAATAAAAGTCCAAGACCAGATGGCTTCACTGGTGAATTCTACCAAACATTCAAAGAAAATTTAATACCTATCCTTCTCAAACTCTTGCAAAACACTGAAGAGAAGGAAATGCTTCCTAACTCATTTTACACAGTCAACATTACCCTGACACCAAAGCCAAGCATGGGTAACACACAAAGAAGAAAATTATAGGCCAGTATCTCTGATAAACATATAGATACAAAAATCCTCAACAAAATGCTAGAAAATCAAATACAACAATACATTAAAAGCTTCATAGGCCACGGTCAAGTGAAATTTATTCTCTGGATGCAAGGATGGTTCAACATTTGCAAATCAATAAACATGATACAACAAATGAAGGGTAAAAATCAAATGATCAACTCAGATGTAGAGGAAGCATTTGGCAAGATAAAATATCCATTTATGATAGACATTCTCAATAAAATGTATACAGAGGAAATTATCTCAACATAATAAAGGCAATATATGACAAACCCGCAGCTATTATCATACTCGACAATGAAAAACTGGAAGTTTTCCCTCTGAGGTCAAGAACAGGGCAAGGATCACTCTCGCCCCCTTTACTCGACATAGTACTAGAAGCCACAGCCAGAGCAATTAGGCAAATTGGAAATGAAGTAGTAAAACTGTCACTACTTTCAAAAGACATGTATAAAAAATCCTAAAGACTACAGCCCAAACTATTAGAAACAATAAACAAATACAGTAATGTTGCAGGATACAAACTCAATATAGAAAAATCTGTTGTTTCTATATACTAAGAACAAACTACCAGAAAGAAAAATGGAAAAAAAATCAATTCCATTTACAATCGCAACAAAAGGTATAAAACACCTAACAATAAACTCAACAAAGGAGGTGAAAAAACTGTATACTGAAAACTACCAGACACTGTTGAAAGAAACTGAAGACACAAAAAAATGGAAAGATATTGCCAGGTTCATGGATTGGAAGAATTAATACTGCTAAAATATCCATATTACCTAAAGCAATCTAAACATTCAATGAAATCCTCATCAAAATACCAATCGCATTTTTCACAGAAATAGAAAAATCCTAAAATTTATGAGGAAACCAGGAAAAATTCTAACTTGTAAAAGTTATACTGAGAAAAAAGAACAAAGCCAGAGGTGTCACACTCCCCAATTTCATACTATACTACAGAGCTACAGGAATCAAAGCAGTCCAGTACTGGCATAAAAACAGATACAGAATGGAGAGCCCAGATATAAACTCACACTTTATTGACAAATAATTTATGATACAGGAGCCAAGAATATACAATGGACAAAGGAAACTCTCTTCAATAAATAGTGCTGGGAAAACTGGACAGTCATATGCAAGGGAATAAAACTAGGCTACTATCTGAACCATACTTAAAAATGAACTCAAGATGAATTGAATACTGGAATGTAAGGCCTAAACCATTTAAAATATATAGAAGAAAATATAAACATTAAACATCTGGACAATGTTTTCAGTGGTGTTTTTGTGAATTTGGCTCCAAAGGCATGGGAAACAAAACCAAATATAAACAAATGGGGCTACATTCCTTTGCATAGCAACGGAATCCATCAACAAAACAAAAAGGCAAACCCACCAAATGGGAGTAGATATTTTCAAAAAATATTTCAATATGAGGTTAATATCCAAAATATATAAAGAATCATACAACACACAAACACACTCTCACACACAAAATTAAGAAATGGGCAAAGGGTCTGAATAGGCATTTTTCCAAGGAAGACATACAGGTGGCCAACAGCATATAAAAAGATGTTCAATTCTGCTAATTAGGGAAATGAAAATGAAAGCCACAATGAGATATCTATTCACACGTGTTAGAAGGGCTATTATCAAAAACACAAGAAATAACAAATGTTGGAGAGGATGTGGAGAAAAGGGAGCCCTTGGGCACTGTTGATGGGACTGTAAATTAGTGCAGCCAGCCCTGGCTGGCATGGTTCAGTTGGTTGCGCATTATCCTGTGAAGCAAAAGTTTGCCAGTCTGATTCCCGGTCAGGGCACATGCCTGGTATGTTGGCCTGGTCCCTGGCTGGGGTGTGTGCAAGATGCGCCTGATCACTGTTTCTCTTTTCCACCATTGTTTCTCTCCCTCTCTCTCTTGATCTCTCTCTAAATAAAATCTAAAAAGAAAAAAAAATTTGTGCAGCCATTGTGGAAAATGGTATGCACATTCCTCAAAAAATTAAAAACAGAACTACCATGTGGTCTGGCAATTCCTTTTCTGGGTAGGTACTTATTTGAAGAATAACAAAACACTAATTTGAAAAGATGTATATACCCCATGTTCATTGCAGTGTTATTTATAGTAGTTAATACATGGAAACAATCTAAGTGTCCATCGACGGATGACTGGATAAAGAAGGTATGGTACAAATAAACAATGGAGTACTACTCAGCCATGAAAAAGAGGAAATATTGCCACTTGCAGCCACATATGTACATCTTAAGGGTATTATGTTAAATGAAATAAGTCAGAAAAAGACCAAAACTGTATCATTTCATTCATTTTATCTTTGAATGATGTCATTTACTCATTTAGGCAGCTTTTCTCATCCTTTCTAACCACCTACGAAATTAATACTTGGGGACAAAAAGCTAAACAGAAGACTATATTGCTGATTTTTTTCCCTAAAGAAAAGAACTAATATAACTAAAATAGCTTTGTACATAAAGTAAACATACCTTTCTTTTAAGATTCCTGAGAATCCTTGATGAGAACTTACAAACTTGGTGATGCCGACATCAAGTTCGGTGAGTCCATGCTTCATCATGTCTGCAAAACTCTCAGCTTCCTCCTCCTCCACACCCTCTTCCGAAAAGCCATCTTCCTCCTCCTCTTCCTCTTCGTCCAACTGGGCAGCAGCACTGTTTTTACTCTTTCCAGCACTTCCAGCTTCAGGTAGCCCAGGCACATTTTCACAGCTGGGCGTAGAGTTATTTTCTAGCCCATCCTGCCCTTTGTTCAGACAGCGGTCTGAGACCTTCTGTCTTTTTGCCTCCTCGGCTGGGGCCAGACTGTCATTATCTTCAACAGCAAGAGACCCACGTTTCAGTGACGCACCAGTCATTTCTGTCATCTCCATTTTTATGGCTCCAAGAAAACCTTTTAAGAAGACAAGAGTAGGAAAGTAAAAATCACTTCTATAAATAAGTAGGTTTCAGCAAACAAAATCACAAGTTAACACTGTTCCTAGGGTCCTAAAAATCATTTACTAAAATAATTCTTCCCAATGTTGGCGATGATGGCAAAGAAAAATGGCGGAATGCTTCTGCAAAAAATTTGACAATGTGCATCAAAAGCCTTAAAAATACGTATGCCCGCCGCCCCAGAAATACTACTTTCAGGAAGTATCTTAAGAAAATTAAGAAAGTGGTTAAAGTTTTAGCAGTAAGGATACCCATTTCAGTGCTTTTATATTAGTAAAAAACCAGGAACCATAATGCCGGAGGTACATGGACTGAACAACATGTGGAGACCATGTAAACACTGTGTAGGAACTGGGAAAGATGGTTACTTCTAGGAGACGGTATGAGTGGCTCGGCACAGCAGGGAGACTTGCTGTTTCTACTGAACACCATAGTTGTACCACCTGTATTTTGTTGCATGTTATTATCCTTTTGAAAAACTGATTAAAAATGGTGTGTAAATACCTGTACTGACATGAAATCATACCATACCACATTTTTTTTTTTAAAGGCAAGGGGAATATGCAGTTGATTAATGGGTCCAGAGTTTCCATTCCGCAAGATGAAAAAAGAGCTCTGCATACTGGTTTCACAACAATGTGAATGGACTTAACACTACTAACCACTTAAAAATGGTTGGGATGATGTTATATATGTTGTGTGTATTTTGTCACAATTAAAAAAAACATATTATCATTTAACTGGCCTGTACACAATGTACTGAGAAAAAAATCTAAAAAGCCACTCATACTTCCCAGTACAGAGCAGCTTGAGAGAGGGGCTGCCTGTGGCAATGAAAGCCAATACATTTATCTAAGACCATGAGCACATGTCTAATTATATATTTTTTTAAGCTGTTGGTAAAATAAAAATAAAGGCTCTTCCTGTATGAATCGTATAGGGAGATGCTAAAATTAACACACTAATGAACTTAGGAAACATATTCATAAATAACGTAAATGAGCAGAAATTAATAATCTAGTTCTCCAAGGCTCGGTTAACAAGAGATCCACCTACAAAAGCATCTACAGCAGAACAATAATGATGTTGAACTAAATTTTAAGAACTCATATTTAATCTTGTATTTTTTAAATTGTGTCAAAAATCAAGAATGAAAAGTAGAGAAAAAGACAAATACTACAGACTAATAGTAAAAGAGAAAAAGGATCATAATGGCTACAAAAAAACAGGAAGATATAGAAAAATGTTAGTAAATACAATTACTTTTGAAAGACAAAAAATTAAATAAAGAAAATGGAAGAAACCAAGACACTGGAACAGAAGTAGACCACAACCAGGTATACAAAATTGTCTCTAATTCAAATAAGAAAGCATTTATTCTTTATTTGCTCTAAGCAAGGTAGAGTAAAAAAGAATGCTGGTTTATGAAATGCTAATGCTATTTAATTCTCACTTTATATCAGCAAAGCTGCCCTCAGAGAGCTTGCACACCAGCAAGGGAGGCAGAAGAAGTCCAGGGCTCCCTTGGTCAGAGACTATGGAACACACCGATAACCTCGGAAGGTGCTGGGGGTGACGGAGCCAGAGAAGACAGCCTTTCTAATGGAAGTCAAGAAACGAACACCTGAGCAACGTTTTTAGGAATGAGTAAGGCTGTGGAAAACGGGGAGGAGGCTGCTGGGGGAAGAGGGTAGTGGCTATGCCAAGGCCTGGAGGAATGGGGGTGCAGGGAGCTGTGGAAGAACCCCAAGGGGTGCATTACACATCATGGAAGGTACCGCACACTAGGAGAGTTTGGAGTTAAAGCAAGAGAGTGGGTGGAAGCCACACCAGGCTGAACAGAGAGAAGGCATTTTGAAAATCAAACATCCACTAGCTTCATGAGTTAGAAAGATTTTGTGGTTCCCTTTGAAGAAAAACTGGGGTTAGGTTGAAAGACTAGGTAACAGCAGAGCTGTAATCAAGGCAAGGAATCAGTACAACCTGATCTAAGGCAGAGGCAAGGGTACAGAAAGAAGGGGCAGATTCAGGGACAATCAGGAGGTGCTAGGAGGAGGACTAGGTGACAAATATGGAAAGGAAGAAGTACCTCAGGGCGACTTGGGTTTTCTGCCTTGAGAACCTGAGAGGATACAGGGACCCCAGGAAAAGGAGCAGGTGGTGAGAAAAGACAAGCCTACTTACAGTCCTGTGGTGCTGCAGGTACGCAGGGGACATCCAAAAAATGTCCCGTAGCCAGTTACTACATTGTGTCATGCATACTGTTATCCAAAAACCTCCAAGAGCCCCCAACAATGATACAAGGTCTCCAGCTGGCATGACAAGATCTACCTGATACCCTTCCAGAACCTGAACTCTCAGGAGAGAGGAAAGCACAGGCAGTCACAGCCCCCTCTGCACTTGGCTCCGGGACTTTACAGTCAGCAGGATATACACCTCCTTCCCAGCATGCAGGGAGCTACTCATTAGGCTCGTTCTCAACGACCCAATCGATGGCTATAAGCCTTGGTCGGGACACCTATTATTTCCTCTGCATAAAGCTGACCCATCCTCCGGCTTTGGTACCGTCCACTATCCAGTGCCATGTACCACTATCTTCCACACGCCTCCAACAACAAAGGCCGAGCCCCGACAGGTGCCTATTCCCTGTCTGCAATGAAAGGTCCTCCACATCCATCTCAGATCACTCTGGTCTCTCACCCGTCCTTCAATACTCATCTGAAGATCACAAGCCCTGACTCTTGCATCTTCCTGTCTATTAAACTCCATGTCTTCCCATTTTTCCTCTCTTCATTTACATTACCCATGCAGGCACCTGAGTACTGTTTTTTTTCCTTCACCCATTTTCTAGCTGTGTAACTGGTCCAAGTAAATTACTAACTTCTCCAAGGCTCTGTTCTTCAGGTGTAAAATGGGAATGATAGGTGTTTCAATGGATTGTCATGAAGATTAAATGAGATGATAATAGACATGGAGTGGTTAGAAGAGTAGGAACTCAATAAATGCGACTCCCCTTTCCTTCCTCAAGAAGTCTGCAAATTCTTTGAGGTGTTGTTTCTTTTGTACATGACAGAGAATCCAGCATGGTGTAACAAACATCAATAGATATTTTTCAGAATTCTTGAAACAGATGTCAAAATGGTTCCCCATCAATAGAGATCAAAGACACATTAAGTGGCAAATCCTTAATGAAACAGTGGCTCTGGACAATAACCATCAATGTCCACTAACATCACAAAAGGGAAACAACCAGACATTGTGTACCCTTGAAAATACTTGCTATTATTTATAAAGTATTTTTACTGATTGAAATCCTATGTGGTGGAATTCCCATGGCGCACGATGCAGTGAGCAGATGATGTTTTGTTGAGTTGTACACTCGAAACCTATACGGTTTTGTGGACCAATGTCACCCCAATAAATTCAATTAAAAAAAAAAGAAAGAAACTCTATGTTTAACTACCAGTTTAGATGGTATATAGAGACAGATGTTAAATGCCACCATGGGAAGCAATTGGCAAAATCCTGAATGTGGGAAATTACAAGGACAAAGCCACAGTTCCTTCAACTAATAAACAGAAAAGGGAAAAAAAGGAAGGAGAACTTACAGATAAACCTACAAAGAAATGCAATGGTGGATCCTTCTTTGGATCCTGATTTAAGTAAACCAACTGTTTAAAAAAGCATTTATGAGGCAATCAGGGACACGAAACACTGGGGATATCTGATGACATTAGCAGTATTGTCAACTTCTTAAGATGAAATAATGTTATTGTGGTTACATTTAAAAACAGAATCCAAGCCCTGGCTGGTGTGGCTCAGTGGACTGAGTGCCGGCCTGCAAACCAAAAGGTTCGATTCCCAGTGAGAGCACATACCTGGGTTGCAGACCAGGTCCTCAGTAGGGGTTGCAAAAGAGGCAACCACATCCTAAAGTTTCTCTCCCATTCTTTCTCCCTCCCTTCCTTTCTCTCTAAAAATAAATAAATAAAATCTTTAAAAATAACTAAATAAATAATAAAAAAAACAATCCTTATGTTTCAGAGATACAAACAGAACTATTTATGGTTGAAAAGATATGAAGTCTGGAATTTGCTTCAAAATAATTTACCAGTGGTGAATGGAAGCAGAATAGGTGTAGATTTGAAACGAGATTGGCTATGAGTTGGTAACTGTTGAAACTGAGTGATGGGAACACAGGGAGGTCATTACATCATTCCCTCTACATTCTGTTTGATATTTTTTATAATAAAAAATAAAAGTGCAAAGTATAAAAAGATATACAAACTATTCCACTCTGATCAAATCACCAATTTTTGTTTTACTGCTCCGTCTCCCACCACCTGTTCTTCAAACGTATAGCGATACCCAGTCCCAAAGCACCACCTCTTCCACCTTTACTTACCTGTTCGAGTGCCCCAAACCGC